>APFE030094305.1:52136-150439 GCA_000404065.3 Pinus taeda | reverse complement strand
TCACTAAGCCCCTGGGGAAGGTCAAGTTCCTACCCTTCCGTGAGAGTCTTGGTGTCATGGAAAGACCCTATGATGTGGGTCCTGTTGGACGATGAGCTCTGGGAGCTCTGGGGGGCTTTGGGGATAGCTTCTCGGAGCTATAAGCACTCATAATGCTTCTACCCCACCCTTGTGATTATTGAGCTGGTTCGCCACTCATTAATCTGTGCCCCGTATGCATCGTACCCATTGAGTTCAGGGCTCATGGGAAGTACCTCTCATTTGGCCAATGAGGTGTGGAAAAGCTAGAGACTATTAGCAAAGACTAATGGACGCATCAGAGATTGCCGTACTCTCTATCTAGGATGGCATGGTCCAACCACTTGATCTGGGATCAAGATTTGTGAGGTCTGGGACCTCTGAACTGATTATGTCAGTCGGGGAATGATGTCTTTGTGACTGACCCACTTCTATTCTGAATAAAGAAGCCAGCAAAGCAAGTTTCGGCGGGATGACTCACGATGTTGATTGCACTAATAGATGGAGTTCTCCCTAGTTGAGAGGGAGTGTTAAATTTGGACAACTAGGTCCAAACTCCATGTTTTGATGCTCAGATTAAGAGGCTAATATTTTTGTTGGATTCCTCTTTCTGAGAGGTGTAAAATCCATATAAAAATAGTCTTAATCTGATGAGCAGAACCTATATTTTGAATTTATTATTCTTAATAAATTATATGTGCAAGGTCAGCCAGTTTTGTAATGTAGGCTCACATGCCCAACAGATGTGTCACACACCCTCATTGATGGATATAAATACAGGAAAAGTTGGAGAGAATTTCATCACATCACAACTCACATCTTCCTCTCTCATCCTAAAGAGTACGAGCTACCTGAAGGACGAATTTCAGCCACACGTGGGAAGGACGAAGAGGACAGATCGTACGGCTGAGCTGCAGTACGATTTTCTGCTGCTAGGGTTTCGCAGAAAGTTTGACCAGCGTTGACTTTGGTCAACGCTTGGTCCAATGAAGCTGAAAACTTGTGGAAGGTTCGATTTTTGAAGGCGTACTACCTGGCACAAAAATCGAGGTCAAAGGGTTGACCGTTTTGCTGCTGCGTTGACTTTCAGCTTGCTGCCCCTGCATTGACTTTTCAGGACAGCGTTGACTTTTGTAGAATTGACTTGGGTTGACTCATCTACTGGTTGGAGGGTGTTGTGACACATGCTGGGCTGGCTGACCAAAGGAGACTTTGCTGGTTGAAGCATCCTGTTGACCGCCGAAACGAACACACACATTTTTCCTGTTTCTGATTTGTCTTCTGTAAGATCTGCTTATATGTTCTATCTGCATTTTGCTTAACTACTTGTATGATTGCTGTGAGAAAAGTGAAATTGCTCTTAGCATAGAACATCTACAAAAATTTACACATCTAGAGGTACAAAATGATTATATGTTAGCATTAGACAAGCTGGTGCCTGACAGGGAGGAGTGTGCCAGATTGTGTGGAGAATTAAGAAAATACTTTAGTCAAACTGGAGTGTTTGGTTCTTTGCATGCAATTTTTGATAGAGATAGAATGGATTCTGTTGAATGGTGGAACATCTATGCTCTAGGGGACCTTTGGGAAAACTGACAGTTAAAGTGCTTTTACAGGTGGTTAATATTTCTTTTGCAAAGAGGTGTTGGAGCACCTATAGCTTCATCCACAATGTGAAAAGACACTGCCTCAATGAAAACCAGGCAAAAATCTTGGTTTATGTACACTGCAACTTGAGGTTGTTGACACATTATTGTGAGTAGGCTCAATTTGATAGAGCATATATCACTTGAGACAACAACCCAAAGGAGGACAATTTGAAGGATGGAGCCATACATTTAGAACAATTGGAAGCAAAACTTTTGAATGATGAGGATAAAGCAATAGCAACAACATCAACAACCATGCCAAACCCACCATAATCTAGCAGTGCTCAAGTTACACCATCTTTGCCGCCACCTCCATCTGCTGCCTCATGTGGAGTTCATGTGCCTTCTGGTTCTGGACGTGGCTGTCCGACTATGCGGGAGGAGACTCCCATTGTTCTTAGATCATGAGAAAAGAAATTAGAAATTTCTTGTGGGAAGAAGAAATTTTGATTTATTTGTATTTTCTTGTTTCTAGTGCTTTTTATGACTATTGACTCTTTTATATTTATTATGGTATTTTTTATAAACAATATATGTATGACAATTCAAGTTTGAAGTTTGATGTTGGCAATTATAATTCATTGGTAATGATTCATGAATTATGAATATGATGCTTTGTGAAAGTTGAAATGTTTCATCTCATGTTTGATATTCTTTGTTATAGTTTGGTAATGGTTACAAGTACAACTTTAGTGATGACAAATGTTATATATTGAATTTTGAAGCTTTGAAAGTTTAAGGTTAATGAGAATCGAGATGTTGTAACTTGTGGACCCGTGGTTGATGAATGTGGCTAATGAATATTATAACTACTAAATGATTGATGTTATATGGTTCAATCCATGTCTTTATGCATTTAATAACTAATTCATCATTCTACGTGCTTTTGTTGACACATATGCATCAAAATATATATAAGTATATATTATATAAAAATCATTGTCAGAGTCGCTCTCAACCGGGAAGCTTTCGAAAATTGTCGCTCCCCTCTCCCTCTTCCCACTTCCAAGCAGCCTTGGTCTAAATTGTTGAGATTTTCACCCAAGAACCTATCCAAGGGTTAAAAGGTGTTGGGAAATATGGAGACTTGTGGATTAGAACCTCTCTACCTTATCATGATAATTATTTGTGATGTTAATTGATTCTTTATTACTTCTCTAGTTTTGTTCATCAAGCAATTATCAAAACAATGAAGATTACAGAGAGACAAGGTACACAAGATATAAGCTCCAAGCCAGGGCAAAACCCCTCCAAGGGGAAAACCCAAAAAAAAATGCTTCTCTTCTTCTTTAGAATTTGCTTACAAAAGAGACTTCCAAGACCCAAGGACCCAAGCCAATAAACCCTCCAAAACCCAAGCCAACCCCCAACAAGATCTTCCTTGAGACAACTTCCAGAACTTCAATACTGCTACACTGCCACTGCCATTGCAACTTCGACCCCTGCAACAAAATTTCGCCTTTGCAATTGTGGTCCCCTTGCAACTTCTGCAAAATTTCGTCCTCTTGCAACTGGCAGCTTCACAAACCCTAGCAAGACAAGAGAAAAGCTTCCTTGACAAAATTTCGACTTCTGTTCTTCTTCTTTGTCCTCCCAGCTACTCTTCTTCTCACTCGCTATTGCAGATTGAACTTGCTTTTGATGTGTGTCCAAATGAGGTCGAGCTCCCTTGTATTTATAGCCTTTCTTGAGGGTCGAATACCCTTTTTTTAGGGTGACTTGATTTTGCTCTTGGGTTGACTTGGTCTTGGGTTTATCCATGTTTTTTTTTTCTTGATAAAATAAATGTTTTTCTTCATTTCAATGAGTCCAAATGGGACTATGACACATGACCAATATTATTCTTTATCCTAGAAAGAGTTAGAAAGACCTAGAAGACCTAAAAGCACGAAGAACATGCTTTTGAATCAAACTTAAGTATGAAACCCGTAATCCAAAAATAAAATATAATTTCTTTTTCTTTCTCTTTCTTTCTTTATAAAGAATATACAATGTCATGATTACAATGAAGACCGAACCTAGTTACAATTTTCAACATTGTCTCTTAACTAGGGAGGTATTCATGGTACAAGGAATCTCAATCTTGAAACATTCTCACAAGAAGAGTTAGATTGATAAGCCATCTTTTTGTCAAGTGTTATTGACTAAAGTGTACACTTAAGGCACAATGCTTAGAGTAGGGGCTGTCACTCTGATCTCTACTCACTCCGTTTAGACTCTCTCCTAGCTAAGTCAGGGGGAGTAGTCCTTAAAGGTGATGATGAAAGGGAAAACTTGTTGGAACAACAAGTCCTAGGAGATTAAGGGCAGGATCACTACCTCTCTAGACAACTTGAGATGAGATGATTAGAAAGTGTATTTATTAGATGAGAAAATGTTTAAGATGGATTCAATTGAGACCAAAATAGCCTAACTAGATTAGCAAATGTAGACCAGTGCCTTATGAAAAATGCTCAATATATATTATATCACTTGTGAAATATGAAAATTTCAAGTTACTAGATAAGCAATGCTGCAATGAAAGTTAGCAATATGGATCAAGACAACCAGAAATATGGTAGTAAACAATTTACGAACAGCTTGCAAAATACGATAAGTTTGCAATTACAAAGTAAACCCACAATTCCAGTTATAATAATCAGATGTAAGATGAGGTGCAAGATCTACTCTAATGTGAAAATGCAAAGTCTTGGTTACTTTTAATTAAAATGCCTAATCTAGATGAAATCCTTCTCCTCAATTGTTTTGAAGCAAGTCTTAAACAAGGTTGTAGAAAGAAGTCCCGGGGAAGAAGGCCAAGGCCTCATTAACGATACCTACCCAAGAGTTCTAACGACCCAAGTGCTTCCGTTCCTACAAGAGATTGCCCGCAAGAGAACTGCAAGGTCACTTGTTTTAACCGTTGAGTAAGGGTCAACCTTCTCAAGTTGAATAGTGGAGAAGGTGTTCCTAACTTTTTATACAACCAAGTTTATGCTTGGAGGTCAATTTTAACATGCAAGACTAAGTCTAATATGCAAATGATGATGCAAATGCTAGTACAATTCTAACACAATGCTTCAATAAGGTACAATTATAACAATATGCTTCAAAGAAATAAAATACCAATCCACTTATGATTAAAAATACAAGTACAAAGTGAGATTAGTTTATGACATTGAAGCGAATAGAGGTCACTCAATGAAACAAAGCGTTAGATAAATAACACAAGTGCCTTAATGGAAATTGCTCTTAATGTGAAATGAATTATTAATTTGGTTTATAATGTCACTTCACTTAGGATAAATGAATGAAATGCAAAAGCACAAGTAATTATTTAAATGATGAGAGATATAAGCAACTTCAATAGAAATATAACTTAGATCTATTAGCTAAATAAATATCATTCAAATGTAACAAAGGCTATTTATACCAAGAGATAGTAATCATATAAAGTGCTTAGGAAAATTTAAGTTATGAATAAGTAAATTAGAAATAAATGGTTAGAAACCATGAAATATAGTTAGCGAGCTATTCTAACAAATGCAAGAAAATAAAAAAAGTTAGTGCAAGGTAAGAGAGGTTCCAACTAGAAGAGGAGATAAGGATACCAAGGGGTAGAGACCCCAAGCTCCTTCTAGGAAAAATTCTTTTATTAAAATTACAAGAAAACCCCTTTTAGACAAAGGCGAGTGTTTTGAAATCTTTAAGGAGGGCTTACAAAGTACAAATTTAAATACCCCTTCCTTAAAGTTGCAATAGGGGATTTTTTTTTTTTAGTTTACGAAATTTTAAACATAAAAGATTTACCTTAACAAATAATTTTACCTTCCTAAGTTAATACCCTCTCCTAGAGGAATAAACGAGGCGAATCCTTTACAATGATTTTAAATTTAAAATATTTCTCTCAAATGACTTCCCCAAATGAAATTCGTTCTTGAAAGAAATTGACGTCAAAGCCGGAGGAGAGAAAACACTAGGGATCAATGAGGAACCTTGGAAAAATTAAATGCTAAGATCTTCACAATATTAATTCGCTTTCCCTTTTAGAAATGTATTCCGTTTCAAGCCTCAAACACTTTCTCTATTTTGCAGGACGCTCGAGCCAGTGGAAAGCTTTCGGACCAACTAGGAGGACGATCTCTTTTGAGCACTCGACAAGGATAAAAAGGCCCTAAAGACCTGCGACCTTTACCCAAAAATTTAACGAGACGAATCCTTTATAATGATTTTAAATTTAAAATATTTCTCTCAAATGACTTCCCCAAATGAAATTCGTTCTTAAAAGAAATTGACGTCAAAGATGGAGGAGAGAAAACACTAGGGATCAATGAGGAACCTTGGAAAAATTAAATGCTAAGATCTTCACAATATTAATTCGCTTTCCCTTTTGGAAACATATTCAGTTTCAAGCCTCAAACACTTTCTCTATTTTGCAGGACGCACGAGCCAATGGAAAGCTTTCAGACCAAAGAGGAGGACAACCTCTTTTGAGCACTCGACAAGGATGAAAAGGCCCTAAAGACTTGCGACCTTTACCCAAAAATTTAGATTTGAAAACAAGCGTCAAACTATTGATCATCTGTCGCGATTTGATAAAAAAACCCTTCAGAGTTTTGGTTCTCTTTGCAGATGTCCAAGGGATAATTTTTTCTGACATCTAGAGGAATCTCTAGCCTCTTTTGGGCTTGCAGTTCAGTGAATGGTGCCCAAAATGCCTGCGGCCCAACAAAAAATAGTATGTGAATTGCAAAGAATAATGTTAGCGTCTCAAACAAATTTTGCAAATAGATCTGAAAGTAAAAAAATTTCGAGCTGTTGCTGCTGCTGCAAAAAGTCAAGGTTTCTAGAATTTTCACACCATGGATATGAGTAGCCTTTAGAGGCTCACAACTAGCATAAATTAGGCCACAAAACTTCTTGGTTTTACTCAAAAAATAATCAAAATTTGCAAAAGGAAATTTATGATCGCTTTCTTCTAATTTCAAGCCCCAAAACCCTTGCCGCTCTGAAGAGAAGGGTTATTCGATGGACGAATTCACAAAAATAGACTTAAATGCACTCAATTCCTAGCCGTCCAGGCAGGGTTTGGCCCTCCCAAAAAATACTTCGATCTCCTTGATTACAAGACAATGCTCATGCAAAAAAAAATCATGCTAAAGACCCTTGCCCCTCTCTTCATTTCTGCAAGAAAAGCTTTAGAAATTACAAGAAAATATGTACAATGTGGGTGAAATTAATTACAATGGTTAGACCTATGTACAAGGATTTATTTACAAATTTAGAATGAGAAAAGAAAACATTTACAAATATTTACAAGGATAATATCTCTTTAAATAGCAAATTATTCATTTGTAGCTCTTTAATTTAGATGAGTAAATAAAATAGATGATATTCCTCAAGCCCCAGATCTAGAAACCATGGAATAAAAATCGTTAGATAAATCTTTAAGGAAAATAGAGTGGGTTCTTCCACTTCAATGCTTAAGAGTGGGATGGTTTAGCCGAAAACGTCCCCTCACGCTTGAGATCTATTTCAATCAAATATTTTATACATAATTCAATTTTTTTTTTGTTAGATTCATATGAAACAAGAAAAATACAATGGAAGGAAATTCTAGTAGTTTAACTGAAAATGACTAGCCACGTCCAACCCTATAGCATTCTTCATATCCAATCACCAGTGTAAGATAGCTATACACCAATGATTCAACGAAAGCAGATGAACATAACAAATGTAAGCACAAGTAGAAATTGAAAGCTCAGTGAAACAATATTACCATATTCATGGAAGAAAAACACCACAATAATAAACCCCAAAGACTTTTGCTTTATTGTTCCAAATCAAAGAGCTTCAAGAGCTAATAGCCAAAGTACAAAGATCTGAAGATCAAAGATGATACAGTGAGGGGCATATGCTTCCTTATATAGAAAATGGAGGGATCTAGATCCCCCTCCAAGTGGAAAATGACTAGGTCCAAAGATGTGCACAAATTTGACTTGATCCTAGAGAATAACAACTAGTTGATGTTTGATCCTTGCTAAAATTAAATCTTGTCCCTTGATCTGGAAGAAAAAAATTGAATTTGTTAATGAAGCCCCTTTTTCCTTGTCCAAAAAATATTATTTTGAACTTTTTTCCTCAAAAAATTCCTTTTAACTTAACCACCTTGGTCCATAAGTTCACTTTTCCTTAAAAAAAGTGATTTTGTCTTTGATGGAGGACCCCAGAAAATCAATTTTTTTGGACCCACGAATTTTCGAGGGATTTTTCTCCTTGGGAATGGGTCTTTCACATTTATTTCACCTTGGGAATGTCCATCTCCAAAAATTCCTTTTTCCACTTGGAGAGAATTTTTATTTTTTTTGACCATTTTCTGGCTAAATTTTTACTAGAAAGTAAAAAATAAAATAATTTGAGGGGATAGACATGATTTCGACTCTTAAAAGGTGTACAAAAATAAAGTTGAGATGTAGAGGTTTTAATTATGAGTATTCTACACCCATCAACTTTTACAAACATTTGATTTTACAATTTACATTCAAATAATTATTAAAATTCTGACCAATTGGGAATTTTAATAATTACAATTAGACACTTAAGCTTAACCAAATTCTACAAGAGTCAAGACATGATCTAGTATGATAATTTATGTAGATTCGATGACACTAGGACTACACTTAAGACCTTACCATCGAGCCCTAGTCTAGCTTTGTGGTATGTATGGGAGAAAATTTTTGCCTATTATTTGGGTTCGAAAACGCGAATAATTGGTGGAGGGTAAAAAACTTCCAAGAGTGAAACTCTTTGCTAAGGATCAAAGGCTTACCTAAATGTTTTTACATGCCTTCATAGCCATAATAGAATCATTTTTACAATGGCCACGCAGGGCCGCAAAATTTGGATTACAATTTTTGGCAAAAATGTTGAAAGATGATGTTGATCTTTGGTTGCTTGACTGCTTCAACATGATGGAACATTTTGAAAAATTGTATGTTGCTATAGGGTAGTTAACACATCGCGGTCAACAGTTAAGCATCTTTATCATAACCCGTGTTGTCCCCGAAGGCCTTAACTAGACAAGCTCATCTTTAATTATGAGTATTATGTTAGGAGGCTTTATGTGAGTTGCCACGCCACCTCTCAAGGCACATACACCATCCGATGTCTACAAGGTATGTTCTTTTAGGACTATTCTTATCTTGGATTCCCAAACCTGGATCCTCAAGGAATATTGGTCCTCTTCAACTACTCTTATCTTGGATGCCCTACCTCATCCTCAAAGAGCTTCGGTCAACATCTTCTTTCCCTGGATTCTACCATCCATAAGAATTTCCAATCTAGATACTTATCCAATCCTCTGGACTCCATTCTTTCTTTATGGCGTTCACTAAGACTTACGGCTGTTAGTCCTAGTCTAGTGCCTGATCCATAAAGACAAGAACTATCCGATATAACTCCCTCTCAGCCAGGGAAGAGATATCCACTAAACCAAGCTTACCTCTCAAGTACTTAAGCTTCTTGGTAATGCTTTAGTCAATATATCTGCTACTTGTTCATCTGTAGGTAAATAGTGTAGCTCCACGACCCCATCTCGTACCAAGCTTCTGATGTAGTGGTACTTGTTGTTTATATGCTTTGTCTTCGCATGAAACACCGAGCCTTTCGTCAATCTTATGCAACTCTGATTATCACAATGTATCCATGGAGGGCTAAGCGGTCCTTCAAACAAGTCTGAGAGTAACTTTCTAAGCTAAACTGCTTCCAGAGAGACTTCGCTTGCAATAACATATTCAACTTCAACACTACTCAAACCAATCGTATCTTGCTTTCTATTCATCCATGAGACCAGGGTTGCGGGGGAGTGCCCCCCCACCCCATGAACCTGCTCCCAATTCGCGCTCCGCTTGGGAGTTACTCGAGAGTGCACTACCCTTTAAAAAAAATGCTCCTGGTTTTTAGGGAGCGATTAGAGGAGCTCCAATTTTTTTCAAAGAAACAAATAATTTTTGAGTGGGGAAGCCTAATGATCAAGCCTATGGCCCTAGTATTGATATGCAATTCATGGTAATGTTAAATTCTTAAAAGTAAAAGTGACATTTTCCTTAATCTTCATTTTCATCCTTTTACTTCAATCTTTAACATTACCATGAAATGACCCAGGATGTTTGAGAGTGGTTTCGACCTCATTGGATTTCATATGGAGAAAGTAGAATTTTAGATCTCATTCAAAATCTAGCAGACTTGTTAGCTTTTCAGGATTGGGGGGATTGCAATGTTTCCATTGGATTTTGTCATGTATTAGGGTATGAAACTCATATTTAATCAAAAGCACCAATCCCTCTATGTACCTTGATGTTAGTGACATTGGTTGTTAATCTCCTCTATCATGACCCTACTAAAAATGTATCCATCACTCAAACAAAATCTTGACTTGACATGCTATGTTTTTTCTATCTTATGTTAATGCTTAGAGGGTGATATTAATGTCAAAGATCCCTATACAAATCCAGAGGTAATGACAAAGACACCTTTGGATATTATTGCTTATAGTGTGATATTAATGACAAAGATCCTTATTTTCCAACAAGACTAAAATATTATACATTTCTCGTGGCGGCAAGAGGCCCAAGCATTAGAAATAGATAATAGATTTACTTGTCTTTTCTAGTTTCTAGTAGTTTTTATAACTATTGACTCTTTCATATTTATTATAATATTTTTTGTAAACAATATAGGACAATTTAAGTTTGAAGTTTGAAGTCGGCAATTATAACTCATTGGTAATGAATTATGAATATGATGCTTCGTGAAAGTTGAAAGTTGTTTCATTTCATTTCATTTTATAACATTTCATTTCATGTTAGATATTATTTGTTGTAATGGTTACACTTAGCTTACAAATATAACTTTGGTGATCAATGGTGATAAATGTTATATATTGAATTTTGAAAGCTTGAAACTTTAATATTGATGAATCATGAGACTCAATATGTTGTATGTTACTGTGTTACTAACTTGTGGACGTGGTTGATGAAGATTATAACTTCTAGATGATTGTTGTTAGATGGTTCAATCTATGTTTTTAATACTTTTTATATCTTAATCTACTTCATCATTCTACATACTTTTGTTGACATATATGCATCAAAATAAAAAAAAATAAAAAATAAATATTTATTATATAAAAAACCGCTCCTCGAATTGCTCCCAAACCAGGAGCTTCTAAAAATGTCGCTCTTGCTCCCGTTTTCGCTCCCCGTTTTCTCTCCCGCTCCCAAGTAACCTTGCATGAGACCATGGAAGATCCTAGGTTGAAGCATCCACTTGTTGTCCTTTTTTCGTTTGTCTCATTGCCACTCCAATCTGAATCTGCATATCCCACGAGTTAGACTTCATTACTCGTGTATCGGAGGCAGTGTTATATAGTTCTACGTAAATACCTTAGGATGTGCTTGACTGTAATGCAATGATCATGTTTTGACTCCATCTGAAACTGACTTAGGACATTTACTGCAAAACGAATGTCTAGTCTAGTATTTACTAGATACATCAAGGACCCAATCAATTGTCTATGGCAAGTAGGATCCACTGGACTAGATTTTGGACTCCTCAACTTCTTTAAATTGGTAATCATAGGAGTCATCATAGGCTTGTAATCCATCATGCCATACTTCTGAAGTATCTTGATCACATACTTACCTTGACCAAGATATATCTCTCCTGGCTTTTGCCAAACCTCTAGTCCCAAATAATAGTGCATAATCCCAAGATCCTTCATATTGAATTCTGCTGCTAACTGCTTCTTGCATTCTTGAATCTGATGCTCCACATCTATAACTAGCTTCTTGCATTCTTGAATCTGATGCTCCACACCTATAACTAGTAGATCATCCACCCTGATATATAGGTTCGGATCTGTATTACTCCTGGTAAAACCAAGTCTCAATAGATATGTATCCATCCTTGCATACTTAGGCCCTAGGTGCTTGCTTTAAGCCATATAGCCTTCTTCAATCTGCAGACATGAGTCTCCATCTGATTTATTTCAAATCCTTGAGGCTGCTCAATGTAAACCTTCTCATCATTGGTCCCATTTAGGAAAGTTGTCTTGACATCCGTTTGATGGATGTTCCATCTCATAGTAGCAACTAGTGAAACAAGCGATCTTATTGTTGTATACCTACTTGTGGGAGCAAAGGTTTCCTCATAATCAATTCCTTCCTTTTGCAAGAAGCCTCTTGCTACAAACTTTGCTTTGTATTTGTCTATGCTCCCATCTGCAATGTGCTTTATCTTGTAAATCCACTTTGAAGTGACTGTAGATTTGTCACTTGGCCTAGGGACAATCTCCCAGACATCATTCTTCATTATGGACTGGTATTCTTCCTGCATAGCATTCCTCCATTCTTGATATTTAGCTGCATCTTCATAGGAGGAAGGTTCTGCTTCAATAAGCCTTATCATGTATGCAACATACCCAAAATACCTCTTCGGTCTCTTACATTCTCTGGATGTCCCTGATGCATTATGTCCTTCTACCTCTTGAAGAGTAGTTTTTATCTAAATAGGTCTCTTCCGATTTTCTGGAACAATTACTTGTTGTATAGGCTCACAATGACCTTCAACATCTTCTTGAGTAGGTCTTGCTTCTTGACCAACATTATCCCTAGAGATATCCTCAAAGATAGGTACCTCTTCTTCATCAGAGTCAACTAGAACATCCCTTGATTTCTTGTAAGCTATGCTCTCATCAAAGATGACATCCCTGCTTACTTCAATTCGATGATCCTCCATGATATAGATTATATATTTTATTGATGAAGCACTGTATCCCATAAAGATGCCCTTTAGACTGGTAGGATCTAGCTTCTCCCTCTTGTCCTTGGGTCTATGAATATACACAGGACACCCAAATATCCGAAGATGATCCACACTTGGCTTCTTTCCTGTAAATGCTTCTTCCAGAGTCATGTTGTTAAGAATCCCGTGAGGACTTTGATTTTGTAAGTAGATAGCTGTCATGCATGCCTCTCCCCATAGGAATTGAGGGAGATCTTGATCATGTACCATAGCCTTGACACATTCTTCAATAGTACGATTCTTGCTTTCGTTCATGCCATTCTGTTTAGGATTATAGGGAACAATGAGCTCCCTCTTGATTCCTGCTTCCTTGCAGGAAGCCATCAACTCTTTGGAGGTGTATTCTCCACCATTGTCCGATCTTAAAATTTTGATCCTTCTCTTGGTTAGGTTTCCCACTTCCATACATTCTCGTCCTTCAATGTGCCAGATAAAGCGGAGAACAAGCTTCCATCTGTTACTTCCTTTGCGAACTTGGAGATGATCTTCAATAGATAAATCCTGATAGATGTAGCGAGATTTCCAAGAGCCTTGAAACCCTTCCTTATAACCCTTGCCACATAGTGCCAACAAAGATGTGATCTTTAGTCTTCTTGCGCCTTAGCTCTCATACCATGTTGGAAAATATGGAGACTTGTAGATTAGAACTTATTTTCCTTATCATGATAATCACTTGTGATGTTAGTTAGTTCTTTATTACTTCTCTAGTTCTGTTCATCAAGCAATTATCAAAGTAATGAAGATCATAAAGAGACAGAGTACGCAAGATATAGGCTCCATGCTAGGGAAAAACCCTTCCAAGGGGAAAACCCATAAAAAATGCTTCTCTTCTTCATTAGAATTTGCTTACAAAAGAGACTTCCAAGAACCCAGAGACCGAAGCTAATAAACCCTCCAAGCTCCGAATCAGCCCCCAACAAAATCTTCCTTGAGACAACTTCCAGAACTTCAATACTGTTACACTGCTACTGCAACTTCGACCCCTACAACAAAATTTCGGCCTTCCAATTTCGCCCCCCCTGCAACTGCTATAAAATTTCGTCCTCTTGCAACTGGTAGCTACACAAACCCTAGCGAGACAAGAGAAAAGCTTCCTTAAAATTTCAATTTTTGTTCTTCTTCTTCGTCCTCCCAGCTACTCTTCTTCTCCTTTGCTATTGCAGACCCAACTTGTTTTTGATGTGTGTCCAAATGAGGTCAAGCTCCCTTGTATTTATAGCCATTCTTGAGGGTCGAATACCCCTCCTTAAGGCCGACTTGATCTTGCTTTTGGGCCGACTCAGTCTTGGGTTTATCCATGGCTTTTTTTATTGATAAAATAAATGTTTTTCTTCATTACAATGAGTCCAAATGGGACTATGACACATGATCAATATTATTCTTTATTCTAGAAAGACCTAGAAGACCTAAAAGCACGAAAACATGCGTTTTGAGTATGAAACCCATACACCAAAAATAAAATATAATTTCTTTTTCTTTCTCTTTATTTCTTTATAAAGGAAATACATTGTCATGGCTACAATGAAGACCGAACCTAGTTAAAATTTTAAACAAAAGGTGGATCCACAACTATTTGGGATCATAACAACTGTCTTTCTTGCCTCGGCCCTCAACTTCTACGGTAGGTCAGAGTTCATTGGGATATCTCCCCATATTCCTAATTTGATGACCATACACCCACTTAAGTGTCATGGTCTTGAAATAGTCCTTCACTATGATGAGCGGATCAAGCACCTTGAGAGGTATCTCCCAAAATCAATAACATGTGAGTTCCTTGGCCACTTCTTTGGCATGCTTGAAGTTTGATAGAAAATAAATGCCTATGGTAATGCAAAATAGTAGTTATTTTTTTTTGCCTTGTTATTTTAGAATTGTCATGGATCCATGCACATTGATTTGCTATGTGATTTTTCTAATGACTAATAGATTCAACCCTTAAATAGACAACAATGCCTTAAGTGTCACAACCTTAAAATAGTTTTTCACCATAGCAAGGGGATCAAGCACCTTGAGAGGTATCTCCCAAAAGCAATGACATGTGAGTACCTTGGCCACTTCTTTGGCATGCTTGAAGTCTGATAAAAATTAAATTCATATGGTAAGGCAAAATAGTGGTTATGTTTTTTTGCCATGTTCTTTTAGAAGTGTCGTGGCTCCATGCACATTGATTTGCTATGTGATTTCTCTAATGGCTAATACATTCAACACTTAAATAGACAACAAATGTAGGTGTTTGGCAATTGTATATCTAGATGAAATCGACTCTCCTCCACATATCAATCCCTAATAGGGTCCAACGGAGTGGTGTCTCATACTAACATAATGGTTGATTGGTTGCAATGTGAGTATGCAAGCTGCTTGGTCTTCCTCCTCTCTTTGTGCAAAAAATAAAAAGGCATCTCTTGTTGGTAGTAATGCTTGCTGCCTCAAAATCTAGCAGGTCTTGTAAGAGGCCTCACAAGACAAGGACTAGACCAAGGGACAACACTATGAAGTGGGGCCCAATGTCACCCCAAAGAACACCTTTTGTTCTTTAGTGGATTTTCACCACAAGGGAGGCTTCTCTATGTAGGTCACCTAATAGATATTCTAAGTCTAAGGCTTGGAGGTGACAAGGGTAGGCCAAGGAAAGACACTCAACTTAAGAACAAGGCTCAAACTAGCAATGACAAGGCAAAGCATGCCCTTCAAAGACCTCTCTAGGGCACAAATGACCTAGGGTTTAGTGAATAAGCAATATTAACAAGCTTACCAAGGTGATACAATGATATGTGGTTTAATGGTAAGTTTCGCTGGGTGAACAAATGAGGTCGCGGTTCAAATCCCATTGAGCATATGGCCTGCTATGATATCGGCTCAAGGAGTAGACTCCCCATTTCTGAGAGTCTCGACTCTTGCTAAATCATAAGATTTGGTATATCTGGTTTGCAGGTTGCTAGATATACTCTTGGTGTTATAAGGTAGCCACGAGGGTTGATCCTAGGCATCCCCTAGATTAGTCCAAAGAATTACTGATTCACCATGGTTATATATATATATATATATATTAAAAAAAACCAAGCTTACCAAGGTGCACAAGGCCAATAAAAGGCTTAACAAGATGAATATGATCAATATATGGAACAAAATGCTTTCAAAAAGCCCCAAGTTGAGTGATTTTTTTAGGGAGCGTGCTCTTGAAGTTAGCTCCATGTTAGGGCCAAATTCTTGTTTCCAATCTTCAATAGATTCCTCTATCGCTCCTGAATTGGCATGGAGCAATTTTTGTTTTTAGGGAGCACGCTCTCAGGGTCGCTTCCACCCGAAGCTTGCTTCGGGAGTGGGTTTGAGGTCCTGATCCATACTAAAATCCCAAAACAAACAAGTATAAGAACCCAATTACGAAACGATCTAAGTAACTTTTGAATAGTAGCCCACCTTCATCTAAGTGGTAATGTTGGATGGGGAGAGGCATATGGTTGATGTAGATGGTGGAGGCACATGGCATATCATTGTCAAATAGTGGCTGTCAGGGTCCGCTGGCTACCTATCTGGTTGTCAAATGCAGGAGAAAAGTTTTCTCATATGGGACTACCCATTTTGGTGGGTAACAACGTCCATTACTAAGTTCGATACACCTAACATTTGTGCCTCTTGGAATTTTTTCTATGGCACAAAGTGCTGTCTATAGTCATGTTATTCAAAGGAAAACCTCATAGGGGGACTCAAGGGACACTTTTCCACAATTTTGGATGGCATCACTATTAAACCGGTTGGCATAGAGTAGTCCTAAATCACAGGACACACCCCTAGGGGCCCTCGTGTCATGTATCCATGTGTCGGACATGGATTTTTGTTGGGACATGTGTCGGACACGAGTTTGGCACATATCATGTTCACTGACATGTGCCAAACTCGTGTCTGACACGTGCCCTAGATATGTCCCAATTTATTTTTGGCATAGGAACATTGATCCACTTGTAATCACCAACATGAATCCCTAATTGCAGATGGTAGAGTTCATTGTAAATACTATCTTAAAGGATTATTTAGGTGAGTAAAAGCCACTTGTAAAGCAATTTTAAATAATTATGCCTATATTATTTGAATGATGTCGGAGGTGCCCATTTCCTTTAATCACACAGAATTAGATAAAACAACTTTTATCAGCTTCACATTACACATCTAGTGGTTTCAAAAGAAACACTATAGCGAATTTGTACAATCAATATTTTTCTGTCTACCGTTCTACAAATCTTACATGACAATGACACCAAACAGATTAAAATAAGACTTTTTTAAAGCCTTTTATGCGTAACTCATAGTATGCATTGATATATATATATATTTATATATATATAACTTGGTTGTCAAACCAGCAGTGGGGGACAACCATCACTTGTTGCTATCTCGAATGCAGATTGACTCATTACTGTTATTTAAGAAAAACCACGCCACCTAGAATTACTTGTTGGTGGTCTGTAAGGGGGTAGGCTTTTAAAATTCACACCTGCTAGATGCCTCTGTGTTTTGGGCTGTTAACCTGTTTCCTTATGCTGGAGGAAGATGAGCTCTTAGCCAAGCAGAAGCAATTTTAGGGCATACTCCAGGTCCAATATATATATATATAAACTGTGTCCTCTATGTCTTGTTTCTAGGATTGCCATGTCTTATGTCAGGCACTCATATGTCTTCCAACTTTCATGTCCTGTGTCATTGTGTCTTGTAGTTGTCACTTAGACTAGTGTACCTCATCTAGGGGGATCCAAACTTGGCACTTGCTAGCACAGAAGTAACCAATTGCCTAGCAACATTGGCAACAACTAGTTGTGCTAACCTCTTGGGATCTATTATAGTCATATTACAAAGTAGTTTATTATAAAATTATATCGAATAGAACCCACCGTTAGTTATAATTCATTTGGTAATGGTAGGTTGTTTATAGATAAAGGTGGGTACAATTCATTTGTTTTCTAATCTATTTCTAGCTTGTTTGTTCATATACATCCTTTCCTGCCTGGATGCCTGCATATTTGATTATCCTTATGTCTAGGTACTGTTTCATCCACAAACATTATTATTCAACTTAATTTTTTTTGTTGGGGGTTTAAAATATTTCTTATATTCACATAAAGATATTTACATTAAGAGAAAAACAGAAAGTGAAAGGATATATAAAAAGGTATTTATACCCTCTTTCCTAGAGCTACAAGAACAAAGTAAAATCCAAATATGCACCAGGTTTTAACAGTTTGGCATTCTATATCAACAAAATCCCTTTTGCCAAGAGCTGCATGCATGCCTTTTCTCTTCACATATGACAAAAGGCAAACAAAGTGCTAACCTTGATCTTGAAAACATATTTGCACTGAAGTTTCTAAAGAACAAACAGAGTTGTGATTCTCAAAAAGTGCCAAGTACTGCTGAAGGAAGATCAGACTAAGGATCTGGAGTCACAAAACAGAACTGCATGCCAATGGTAGCTCCCCTGAAGAATAGCTGCATTTTCCAACTGAAGATGATCCCAACAGGACCAAACAAAAAGGCGGTCCCATAATAAATTCTTTGTTGTTTCTGACTGGAGGCAACAGGAAAAAGACCATCAGAATTACCTAGAAAAAGACTATGCGAATGAACTTTTTAGGTTCCTAAAATTCTTTTGAGCATTTTTCCTCCTTGCAAGTAGCTTGGTGCATTGCAAGATTTATGGATTTTAGGTGGGATGAAGGGGTTGCGAATTTCCTGTTGCTTAGGATGCCTATCTAACGCCTAGCCAGAATTACGCATTTCTCTTCCTTGCAATTAGTTGCACCATGTTACGAATACAATCATGTCTGTAATAACCCTCAAAACTCTATAATTTCTTAGCAGGTTTTAAGAATATATAAATGTCCTCTTCTTTAAGCAATTTTGTACTGCTAGCATTAAAGTTGCAAAACAGTTACTTTTGGAACATTTCAAGGTTTGAGGGCTTCTTTTGCTAAGAAGATTTTGATTGTCATATTAAATGATTTATTATTGTGTGATGTCTTGAGAGTTTTTCCTCAATATGAATCCACATAATTGCTTGATTGAAATTGATGTGAATAGAATGTCAAAAATATGTATATAAGATGAATAACCAATTAAATCACTCTTAAAATCTGATTCTTGTCATCATGAGCTAACAGGTACATGAATAGAAAGAGAAGTAGTTTGCGTTTGTAAATACCATGCACAAAGAAAGGAGGCATTTAAGCAAAACAATACTTAAGAATTGGGGTGTGAATTGGTGAAGAAATGTTCACCTGAAAGCATCCATATATGTACCTATAGGTGATGAAAAATGTTGCAAGATTCTACAATCAACAATTTGTCCATCATGAATTAAATAATCAGTCTTAAATTGCTCAGTTACTCTATCCTAAATTGCCTATTCAGTTTACATGTGATACTACACCATCAGAATATATCTTTTGGTAAGTATCATGGCCATTGTGACCATGATTATGAAAACCACGACTTATTTCAATTACAAAGTATAGGAAACTCTTATGTAGTTCTTGGTACATTGATAGGAAATTGGGAGTTTTTTGTAAGTAAATTAAATATTATTTAGCTAGATCCATTTGAGATCCATTTGTGATCACCATTAGCTAAGTATTTCATTGATGATTATATTTGTTTGCACAGAAACATCAACAATTCAACAAGGTCATGCTAGCAGCAAGATGCCTATAAACAAAAAGGCCAAGTGCCAAGCCCTAAGGCAATTGACCGCAAGACCTTAATTGATTCAGTAAGAAGTTTCAAACTTAGTCGAAGTGCTGGTGTAATGCAAAAAAAAGAGTTAAGTTCTCTAGGTAAAACACTTAAGACTAAAAGACAACTAAATCTATTTGACCTAAAAATGCTTTGACCTACATTTTTAATCTATTTGACCTAAAAATGCTTTGACCTAGATTTTCTTCTTGGTAATTAAAATTAAGAGGAATGACTTGTAAAAGAATGCAATTCATCTTTCGATTGCTTACAAAATACAACATGAAAGATGACTTCCTCTATTAATGCTTAGATCAAAACTTGTTTATCTAATATGGAAACCTAGTGCCTCATGGACTTAGGATTAAAATCACCAAGTAACTAGTCTGATAATTAATATGTACACTTAAGCAGTAAGTCTTCTTCAAGTAAATTCTTTATTTTGAAAATATCTTAAACATCTGCACTAATATAATTCAATCTTTTTTTGATTTTATGTGGCATGTATCTCTGAACAGAATAACCTTGGGCCAAATGTAAAGGAAATTAGCCCAATAATCACAGTCCAAATATGACAAGAAGAAAGTGATCTATACTAGCACAACCACATGAAAGTGTTTGTTATGTGATAAGCATATCAAACACCTATACTATTATATATAGATTGTAACAGGAAATATAATAACACAATCATTGAAATATATAGTATCCTCTTTCCAAGACAGATTCATCTTGGAAGTCATATATAAATATGAGTCTGAGTTACTTTATTGGTACATGCAGCTTCGAAGGCCATTCTAAAGCCAAATATGTAAAACTTTTTTATTTTTAGTCTCATATTGCCATAATAGCATATGTAGAAGTACAACTTTCAGAGCCAAAATTGTAATAGAATTAAAAGTTCAAGAGCATGGATGTATGCTGACAAACCTATCCACTATGAACTCTTATGAGACATTGTAGATGCTCATAAAAATGAACCCATAAATGCTATCATGGTTGGATTCTGGGCATATTTCCAAAGGAACAAAACAAAACCTATCCTTGCTTATTAAATATTGACAACATCAATCAAGGCACTCTGGAATTTCTTTGCTTTCTCACTAAGCTCGTTGCCTCCGAACAGATGGATTTTGATTTGATTCAATATTATGCTTAAGTGAGTGTTCAAAAATCTTGTTAAAAATATACCACAAATAGAGACCTTGATATATCATCAGGATACAGAATAAAATATATCTGATGTGCCTGACATCACATAATACTGTGCTAACTGGAGTGCTTGCAGGCAATCATGGGCACATCCTTTTGCCAATGCAATATTGCAAGAAATTGTCAAATAATATTATTCATGTCTTTGGCACTAGAAGTTGAAGGCTTAGCAAGGGAAGTGGGCTTTTGATCCAGCCATAATCACCATCAGTTTCTCCTCAGTATCTTGCCTGCATACCTAATATTCTTCTGCTTGCACATAGAAGCTGCATTATTATAATGGCTTCCACTGTTACTCAGGTAGTTTCCAGTAAGAGCAAGTCAGAATCTGAAAGGCAACTGCAATCGGAGGTAGCATCACAGCAACTACGCTGAAAAGATATGGACTACTTGACCATATTCTGTTAGTTAAGGGACTGTTTAGGAACTGCTAGATGTTCTCAATAGATGTTTGAGCACATGTAATAGATGTGATGACAGCAGCACAACACAGCTTTTGATCATGTCACATTCCTATGGTTTTTCTCTAAAATATAATAGGAGACAGGGATGAGGAGTCTATCATGCATCTGTTCCATATTTCTAGGAATTCTGGCACTCCAACCCCAATTCCAAGAGTATATTTACATTGAAGATAAATTTGAAACTGTATGTTTCAGCAAACAGTTGGTACAATAAATATATTTAATGCAAATATTTCAGCTGTATAAGATCTTGAATTTTTTTCTGAAAGTCATCAATAGTCTTGTGTCTGGCTGCCAATCTCCTGGCAATACACTTGAACACTCTCAAATCCAACCCACTCTCTTCAATGCCTCCACGATTCTAGGATTTATCTTTAGTCTCCTTTCAGTGCCCCAGAAGGAAAACCTCCTGAACTTTTTTCTGAAAGTCATCAGTAGTCTTGTGTCTGGCTTCCAATTTCCTGGCAATACACTTAAACACTTGCAAATCCAACCCAGTCTCTTCAGTGCCTCCAGGTTTCTAGGATTTTTCTTTAGGTCTCCCTTCAGTGTACTAGAAGGAAACCTCTTCCTTCATCTCTTCCATTCTGAGTTTTTATAATTGAAAGCTCAAGCAGAAGGGAAAAGAAATGGTTTAACAATTTCTGTGTTAAACAAACTACCAACAATAATCCCAGCCTCTCATAGCTAGTACGTGTGATTAAATATTGAAATATAAAAATAATTACTTGAATTTTTTAAACATTAAATGTTTCCTGACAAACATTTGTAAGCCTTTTCAAGAAATTCATTAATCATGCTTCATCTGTAAGTGATTGGAAAATGTTTAGTTCAAGTTCGGGCTCTCATTACTGCTCAAAATGTAAGTGCTCTGTGTTCTACAATTCAACAGGAATCTTTTGTCTTCTGGCTTTGTCACACTGAATGGCTAAGAAAAATTTGAAATTAATAGTAATGTTTTGAATTCTTTCCTATAGCTCTTAACAGAATTAAACTGTGAAGACAATCAAAATCTTGAATATACTGTCCTTGGTGAAGCACACATGTATCACCTGTTTTGAAAATAGACCTGTTACAATTCATAGTTGAGGTTTCTCGTGAGCTCTTATCTAGAATCTGCAGGACAAGTGGAAGATTTATTTCCTGTCATGTTGCTGATTTGGGTTTGGTTGTATCCATAATAGCATAAGGACACCAAATCGAACTTTGGATAGCTTTTGAACATTATCTTGTGGTCCAATGCCTTCATGGGATTCATCTCTCCCATTCCGTGATGAATGTTGCACTCATTACAGCAGATTAGAACTAGAAGTAACTAGCTTGTTGGTGCTATTCTTGTGCATTTTTGGTAGCAGTAACATAATCTAATTAAGGTGCAGTTAATGCAGGTAGAGTTTTGAAGAGGAACATTATAAGTGCTCAAGCAGATAAAAATCCATCATCGATCTTGTTAACACTGAGCTTTCCAAAATCTATCATGGGGAGAAGCATTTTCAGATTTGAGGTGTTTTTGGTTCTGTTTTTCTCTTTCAAACAATTCTTATCTGTCCTCAAGGTCATATTCTTTGCTGTCAAGTCACTGTGTGCAGCATCAGGAGAGGCACTTCAAATACTTGTGAAAGTAACATGAAGAGTTGTGTAAATAATTATTGGATCCCTGTCAAGCACCATGCCAGGACATGGAGATGTCTTACTTTCAATTTCCATTGATACTGACATGAAGCTTACACATAATTTTGAGCCCTTAACACATCAGAGCTCAAGCTGCATGAACCAGAACCCAAGGCTTGTCTGTCATGGTGGCCTCAATAACAGGAATCACATGGAGGTGCCCCACAACCACACTTCATGCTGGGAATATCCTTGAATTTGATCACGGGCATGCTCAGTAGTGCTTTCCACTTGAACCATACCACAGAACCTGCAATGTGTCATTCGCAAGGGGCAGGCAGAATATTGGCTAATCACCATTTGTTTCTTTTTAGTACTGCAACACATTGACATTAAGGGGTTCATGGAATACATGCATGTGCGTCTCCATCAGAGCAAATCTTCAACAAATTGATCAACATTATGACTAAAAGATTACACCCATTTGAATCCTCCCAAACAGGACCTTGATCAGCGGTCCTGTGGATGCTTTGCCTGTCCTGCATTTACAACAAATGCACTGGACTTACGATATATATGTATTATCAGAACTGCCTGGGCATATTCCTAGTAAGGATAACAGCTGTTATGCACAAACAGAAAAGGTAAGCCCCAGTCAAACCTGAATGTGAACACAATGCTGTATCTTTCTGTCTCAAATCAAAATAATGTAATAAGAACAGATGCATGTGCCCCAAACAATGTTGTTGAAAATGTTTGATGACAACCAGTATGAACTATGTTATAAGAGCATTTATTTTTAGTCACACGTTAAGCATTACATGGTACAACATAATTACTTTGGTATGTGGGTGATGTGTGACAATCTTAATCAATCATCGCTCCACTGAAAGGATGAACCAACAAGATTTTGATAACAGTGAAGGGAATAAACAATTTCCCATATTTCCTTTTGATTTGGAGGACTTTGCTATTCTGCAATTCAGCTCTAGTCTTCAGAGGGTGAAATAAGCTACCACCTTGTGTTCCAAAAAAATATAATGATTCCCAAAATGACCTAGTTGAGGTGGGAAAAAAATATCTCTGAGATGTTGGACAAGAACAAAATGGTGTCTTCTCTAAAGCGGACAAACTAGTCTTGAAAATGCAGGAAGAAAATAAACAAAATCTACTAGATTGGGAGGCTGCCAAATGAAGGAAATGAATTCAGGCCATATAGCTAGAGCAAGGTTCTCTGTCTGATGGATCCAAGGCCTCTACTTTACAAGAGCTGGCTGATGATGGTGTTTCTTGTTTTAAGCAGCTGTACAAGGATTCACGGAAGGTTAACATTACTGAAATTCTTCAGGTGGCGGCGTCTTTTCATAGGCTTATAAAATAAGACATAAATGAGATCTGATTGTGGACGTCTCTGAAGGAGGAGCTTAAAGAAGAAGTATATTTATTTCAATAAGTTAAAATACCTGAGCTAGAATGAACCATAGAGTTCTATAATGATTTTACGAAATGCTGGAAAATGACATAATGTCTGTGGTGAGTTTTGGGAACTCAGGGAGAGTCCAGGAATTCAGGGAGAGTTTTGGGAACTTTGAATTCATTCAGGGACAGTTTTGGGAACTTTGAATTCAACTTCATAGCTCTAACAAAATATAGCCCTACCTCCTTTGAAGATTTCAGGCCAATATCCCTGCATAATGTCATATATAAAATTATTGCAATTATAATCTATCAGAGACTTGATCAACTCTGTGTGGTGATTTCTTGAGAGCAGTTCAGGTTTTAGCATATCTTCAGATCCATGATGCCATGGGGTTAGCTCAAGAAGGGATTCACTCTATTAAGACTAAAAGAATGCCAGCCATGATTATAAAGCTTGACTCATCTAAGGATTTAGAACAGGCAAATTGGATGTACTTGTGTGTCATCCTTCATACAGGTTTTAATCTTTATCTCATCTCATCCTTTTTCTCTATTCTCATGAATGGGTCCGCCTCAAAAATTCTTTAAATCTTCGCGAGGTCTGAGTCAAGGATGCCCCCTGTCTCCACTACTATTTTTCTAGTTATAGTTGAAGGCCTAAGCAAAGTACTAGGAGGGCATAAGAGAAGGGGAAGAATAGAAGGCATTAGTGTAAACATTAGTATAAGAAAAGCATTAGTACAGAAAGCATTAATATAAGAAAAACATTAGTACAGAAAGCATTAATATAAGAAAAGCATTAGTACAGAAAGCATTAGTATATGAAAAGTGGAAGAATAAAAGGCATTAGTATAGATGGTCTCGACCACTCACCTCTTGTTTGTGGATGTTATGATCTTGTTTGCTGCAGGTTCTCTTAGAGAGGCATCATATATTAAAATAGCTCTGATTTTTTTTTAGCATGGAAGTTAATCTTCAAAAGTCTACAATATCTTTCAAAAGGTTGGATGGCAGGATGGAAAGATCCATCCAGCAAATCTTCCTATTCAATTCAACCTTTTCACAAAGGGACAAAATAATTAGGATTGAAAGCAAATGGTTAAGGACATCGAGATTTTGATTTGGCTATATGGAAAAGTGGAAAAGAGAATCACAAAGTGGTGTTCTCTATGGTTATCTTTAGTACAAGAGAAGTGGAAGAATAAGAGGCATGAGTATAGATGGTCTTGATTACTCACCTTTTTTTTGTGTGGATGATATCATCTTGTTTGCTGCAGGTTCTGTTAGAGAGGCATCATATATTAAAAGAGATCTGAATTTATTTGGGCATGGAAGTTAATCTTCAAAACTCTACTATCTTTTTTGAAAGGTTGGATGGGAGGATGGAAAGATCCATCCAACTAATCTTCCCATTCCATAATCAACCTCTTCACAAAGGGGCAATATATATTCGGGATTGAAAGAAAATGATCATGGGGATTGAGATTTGCTTTGGCTATATAGAAAAGTGGAAAAAAGAATTACACACTGGTGTTCTTGGTGGTTACCTTTAGGGTTAAGATTAACTTTAGTTAAATCAGTGCTTGTGGCAATTCCATTATATTGGCATTTTATAATAGATTAGAAAAATATGTTTCCAGTTTTTTTGAAAAGGGAGGAAGGACAAAAAATGACTCTGATTGGTAAAATGGCAAAAACTAGCCAAGCCTAAAGCTATGGGTGGATGGAGGATGAAAACATTCATCATTTTAGGAAAACCCTAGATGCAAAGAGCCTTTGGAGGCTTATTTCTCAACAAGGTCTGTGGTGGGTCATTAAAGCAAAATATATTCATCCCCTAGCCATTGAAGATTGGATTTGTTTCATGATAATATTTGCTACAAGGACTTATGTAATATGAATGGCTCTAATTCTAGCCTTCCCTCTTATTGGTTAATCCCTGTTGGAAAGTAAGAAGTGGAAGGATGGGAGAGGACCCTTGGAATGAAGCAATGGGGAACATAGATTGTCTGATGAACTTGTTGCAATCCTTTGAAAAAGAGGGATAGTATCCATGGTAGCTGTTGTCTCAATTGAAATTAGTATTTCTTGGAATTGAGGGTGGAAGAAGGCACAAGATTTAGATTTGGGAGGTCACCTTGGTAGAATAATGGGATTCATTAGTCAATAGGTTATCGGTTTGCTAAATGAAGATGAGAGATCAAGAGGATGAGTTAGTTTGGTTTCAAAGCTCTTTAGGGATGTATGCAAGAAGGACAAGCTTTAAGGTGATGTATCTAGCAGAACAAGTGAATTGTCAGTGGTTGAAAATAGTCTAGAAACAATGTGCTTCTCTAAAGGCTAAGCTCTCCCTCTGGTTGACATTAAGTACTAAAGCTCCTACCTGGGATATTTTACAAAAAAGAGCATGGTTTGGGCTAGTATACTGCATATAATGCAAATTAAATGAGGAAACACTCGAGTGCATACTCATGCACTATTCTCAAACACAAGAAGTTTGGTATGAGGTTCTATCTTTGATAGGAAATATAGGATCTCGGGCTGGATCTTCCTTAGTGGAGAACCAAAAGAAGTGGATGGATTGTCGGGAATCATTGTCTCTTGGGGTTTATGGATTTACCAGGACCCACATTTTGTTTGATAATATGCCATACTTACCTCTGGAAGTGTTCATTCTCCAAAGCATAAACCTCCAAAGAAGGTTGGAAGGCTAAAATAGACCAATCCAAAGCACTATGTTTTTTCGATGGGGCAAGCCTGGGGCACCTTGGCCTTAGTGGGGTTGGAGGTATTTTGTGTCTTTCGTCTAGTCATAGTTTTTATTTTAAGAAACAATTGGAATTGGGAAAAAAACAATTGGGCTAAATTGTATGCACTAAAAATATAACTCAAATTGGATTTAGAGAAGAATGTGGGAAAGCTTTAGGTATTTAGGTCAAAGGCCCTAACATGTTGAGAAATGTAACTAGTATCCGTCTTCATAATTGTACTTGAGTCATGATATAATGTATTTGTCAAAAAGAAAGAAAAGAAAATTTATTATAAAAGAAAAATTATTTATAAGCATGGGCTTCTTACTTTGTTTATTTTATTTCTAGGTCAAAGCACCCATTGAGTGCTTCTAGGGTTTATGTGAAGAGTCATAGTTCTTTTCATTATTATCTAGACCCTTCTTGGGCTTTGTATGTCAAGAAAGAAATTAATTTTAGAGTCAAAATTGTATTTTATGCCTCCTCCACCAAGTCGGCCTGCCCTCCAGTCAAACCATTGAAGGAATTCAACCTCACAAAATGACTATAAAAGCAGTGCTACTCGACCACATCTAGACATCCAATCAAGGAAGTTCGATTTGCATTTGTAGGAGGAAGAAAGAAGTGTGAAATAACTAGAAAAAGGAGATAACCATAGCGAAGAAGAAGGAGACACTTGTCAAGCGAAAGGAAGCCAAAATTCTCCCTGTATAGCCACACGAGCGAGTTTTTGGGTTGCGGCAAGAGGGTTGAAGTTGCAGATTTGCAGTAGGGTCGAAAGTCTGAAGCAGGAGGGCCGAAATTTGGGTTATTGCAGGTTTGAAGTAGTTTGACTAGAGTTGACTATTGAAGTTGGACTAATCATCTTAGGAGGCTGATTTAGTGGATTGGATGTCTTTTTTTGGTTTGGTCAAAGGTCTTGGTTATCTCATTTGATTTGGTTCTAAAGGAAGAAAAGATAAGTTTTGGGTTTTCCCCTAGAAGCGGGGTTTTAGCCTTGGCTAAGAGCCTATATCTTGTGCCTCTATTGTGTTGATCTTCATGTACTTATGTTTTTGGTAGCTGCTTGATGATAAGAAGATAAAAGAAGATAATAAGAATTTAAAGATAATCACAAGTAACTATCAAGATAAGAAAATCTTTCTGCCTTTTGATTTTCTAACGTAACATACTTCAAGGTTTAGTTTTAAGATCTCTTCTTGATAAAAATTTAGAGCCAGTTGGGTAGTTAATTGAAATTCGTTTTCAACTTGTCTACAAAGAGCATAATGAGAGAGCAGATGAGTTGTCAAAAGCAATAGTTCAAGGTCCTCTTGGAATTAATTTGATAGATGAACAAAAGGAGGAAGGGACTTTTGCCCACCTTACATAAACTTGTTTAGTTTTTATTGTGCTCTTCTGATTAAAGCGTTGATAACCTCTCTTTCTCTTTTGATGAGGAACTATGGTGAGTTGTGTTTGTGGACATTATTACTCTTTGCTTTTTCATTGTGAAAGGGCTATAGGCCCCTTTTTGATATTTATATAGGATGATATTGATTGTGTAGGAACTAATTAGGTTTATGTTAGAAAGTTTTTGAAAAATGATCTTAGTGCTATGGCACATAATGAGTATAACTTTTTCTTGGAAATAGGTTATGATTTCTCCCTTTGATATATATATATATATATATATATATATATGTCAATCGGGTGTAGTTTGAGTGTTGGGAGAAATGTTGTTATCCTCGCCACTCGGATTCGGTTCTTGCATGTAACATGCTGAGCTCATAACGAGTATTTCTTGTAAGCTTTGAGCTTTGTATATTCCTCATATGGAATAGAAAGAAGAGCTTTGTATGTATTCAAGGCTATTTATTTCAAAAGAAATAAGAGGCTATATTTCCGAGAAAAGAAAATTATGTTCAAGGCAATGATTTTTTACTTTGTAAATATATTTTCCATTGAAAAACTCATAGCCTTGAATAACTTTTTTTCTCAGAAATATAAGGCTATAATTTTTTCTCTGGATATATACATCCAAAGAAAAACTCATAACCTTATATTTCCAAGAATAGTTACATTCAATATGTTGAGCCAAAACACTTCTATCATTTTTCAAATTTTCTGGTATAAGCCTAATTGCTTCCTACATGATCGATATAATCGTATATATATATGTCAAGAGGGGCATGTATCCCTTTTTGTGATGAAAAAGCAAGAAGTGACAATGTCCACAAACAAAACAGATAACAATTTCTCATCGAAAGAGAAAAAGAGGATAATAATGCTTCAACCAGAATAGCACTATAAAAAGTAAATAGATTAATGGAGGGTGGGCAAAAGCCCCTTCTTACTTGTGTTCCTCTTTTAGATTAACTCCAAGAGGACTTTGAACTACTTCTAACAACTCATCTGCTCTTAATTATGTTGTTAGTGTACATTGTTGAAAATAAATTTTAGTGAACTGCCCATCTGCAATGAAACCTACGGGATATTTCCCCACATTCATGGATGGCATCCCTAGTAAACCTGTTAGTGTAGACTAGCTTGAATCACCCATGGCAATTTAAACTAAGTACTTGACATGGAATTAGCCAAATTCCTATTAACATTGACAACAATTGGTTGAGTTAACCCATTGGGCTTGTAAAACCTCTAATGTTGTTATTACAAATATTGTTTTTACCTTAGTCATATCTCAACAAATTTTATTTCATTGACCGTCAAAATTGCCACTTAGGTCCTTTGCTTTTTGTTTTAAATATGTAGTTATAAGTACATATGATGGTGCATGAATCTATGAAGACTTAGTTGTTTTAATACAGTGGTTAGCTTTTGCATTGACAAATTGGTTGGATTGTGACATCTCAAGTCCTTTTTGTAGGCATAGGCCACTGAAACTTAGATAGCGGTTACTAAAAACTCTACTAAAAGCAAAAGCGACTAAAGTTGTGACACTTGAAAGACATAGACTACCTGGGACAAAACTCATATTCGCAACACTTCGAGTGTAATTGCCCCATAGTGGTCATCTTTTCATCCCCACTTAAAAGGAAGTTCTTTTTGTTGTTTTAATAAAAATATACTGGATTGTTTTTGCTTCAACAAGTTGGATTGGACTGTCGCTGTTGTCTTTCAAATTGTTCGAGAAACAAAACAATCGAAAAGGACATTCAATGAGGATAAAATATCCTCTTACTTTTGGTTGAAGTACTGACCTTCCTTCACATTAGAGGGTATTCATTTGTAAACTATATATATATATATATTATATATATATATATATATATATATAATTCTATGATAACTCTCTAATATCGTCAAATTATAATAAGTGTCAAAAACAATAAGTGGTTTAAGATTTATATGAAAAAGGAAACTTATATAAAACATATGATCAGTGAATAAGACGTAAACTATAAGGATGCAATGATTAACAACATGTACATAAACTAACAAAGGACATACATTACAATATGGAGAATGAAAATAAGAAATAAAGAAAATAAACATAAGACAAAAAAATAACAAAACACATATTACTGATGTATAATTATATCTCTCATGTAAAGAGCGACAGAATCGTCCAACATTGTGTATTAGTAAGTTTGGTTTGCAACAAAACAATTAAATATCTTGACCTGAATACCTCAGATAATGTATATCTAAAAGAGAACGAATCAAGTATTACTTCAATGTTTTATCAATTGATTGTATCAATCGCATAAATCATTAACATAAACCAAAATATGACAAAGTAAAATTAACAAAACATAAATAAAACAAAACTATATATCCAATTGCATATCATAGAAGTCACAAAATCACCACGATCTGGTAACACAGCGTGTGCATTGAAACCGTTCAAACATAAGTTTCACCTCTCCAAAAGGCCGACCGCCAAAATGAATTTGAGGTCCTTATATACAAGGCAATTTAATAACTGTCTCAATAACTGACTTTTAACTATAAAATTACATTGCATAATTGAAAAATAAAAACTGCTTGCGAAAATCATTTTTGTTTTTTGAATTTTGCTTGAAAACTTTGGTCTTTCCCTTTGACATGACATCAACTGTCAGGACTTGAGGACTTCAGACGCTCTTCTTTGGCTTCGAAAAAATTGTGACATTTTCTCTTTCATATTCTGACTCTTCAATTTCTTCAATCATCGATTGCAAAAGTGGAACTGTCTCAGTACCTTGTGCAGCGGGAGCAATGATAGTATGTTGAGCGAGGCTCATTTTTAACTATAGAAATTTGACCCATTCGGTTGTACCCATTGTACTTTCTTAAATCTCAAATAAGTCATGGTAAGTTGAGATAAGAGTTGAGGCTCATTTTTAACTTTAGAAATTTGACCCATTCGGTTGTACCCATTGTACTTTCTTAAATCTCAAATAAGTCATGGTAAGTTGAGATAAGAGTTGATAAGGGGTAGAGGGAAACTGCTGGATCATCTTATCCAGGAGGCCAATACATTAAAATCTCTGAAGAGAGAGTTTACTGGTGACTGTCCAGAAACAACTTCATCATAAATAGTAGGAAGACATCCATGGTCTTCCTGAGCTTTCTTGAGAGCTTCCTCAAACTGTTCTTCTGCTACCGACCAAGGAGAATTTGCCTAGAAGGATGTGATTTCGAACCTTTGGATATAACCCCACTCTTCCCTAAACTCAACAATGATCTTCCTAGCTCTGGCGATCTCGTTATTCATTTCTTCTATAGCTTTTTGCTTCTCTTTGACTGATAAAACTGGCAGTGTACATTCATCTCTGTTGGGTTACTGAAGAAGCTTAATATTTTCCTCATCCAATGTATTTAGACAATTGATCTAATCCACCTCCTTTAATCTTTCCTCCACTAAATGATTTATGTTCCTTATTTCAATATTGACATTTGCCATGACGACTATCTCACAACGAAGGAGAAGATTCGCATAAGGTCTTATCTTGAGGATTTATTTATTTATCATCTCCTAGACATTGTCTTTAGCCTCAATAAGAGTGGCCCTTCCTAATGTTGTGTTTTCTATATATTGCTCCAAAGATTGTATTTCTTCTTGCTTTGCCTCTAACACTGATTGCACACCTTCAATAACTTCATCCTTGTGCTTCATTTCACTGTTCCACTTTTGCTGTTCATTTTCGATTTTTTCCCTCGAGTTTGGCAATTTTAATCTCAAAGAACTTTACTTTGTTTGGATCAACATTTCCTGCTGCATCGTGCTGGAGGGCATTGTCAACAGTGGTCTTATATTCTTTTGGTTTGCTCAGATATTTCTTTTCTTTTTCTTCAAATTCTGTAATCTGTTTGGCAAATTGTTCTTTTAATTCCTTTCATTGCATCTTTCATACTGGATGTTCTTTGAAATTCTTGGAGCTTCTTTGCTTATTATTTGTGCTGAAAAGTCTCGACAAAATTTATCACTTCACAATCAGGAGTTTTTAGAGCCAACTTTAAATCGTTGATTTCCTTATCTTTGGTTTTCAACAGTAGTGACAGTTCCATCCTTTGGCAAACCGAACAAACTGATTATTTTGTCTTCTGGATCCTTAATCTTGTTTGCTTTGGTTTTAACTACCACCTTGGTATTGTTTAGCTATGCTTCAACTCTCATCAAAATGGTTTGTGACTTCTTATTGCTAGTAGTTGACTCCAATAATCTCTTTACCACCACTCCCCATCTGATTGTGCCTCTCAACCATACCTGTGTCAGTGACTTGGGTCAAATCAAGGCTAAAAGAATTAGATGTAGAATCAATTAACTCTGTTGTAGCATTGGTCTTTGGTTGGATAATAGTCAAATTGAAAGTCTTTTGACTAAAATCAGTTGTAGATAGAAATATGGGAACTGTGTATGAAGCCATTTCTGCAAATGCAATTCCTTCTGTAAGCCCAACCTCTTTTGGAATTGTCATTATCTCTTTGCTTTTGGCTCTTGAGAGTTACACTAATAGCAATTGTTACCGCTTGACTTCCAAAGTTCTTGGGTTGCATTTCCTTCAGTGCATTTTGCACTTGCTTAGATAATTGCTCACTGACCTTGTGGAAGGCAGTGTCTTCATAATCATCACTTTTTCCTTTCACAATGTGATTTGCCTCATCAGGAATTATTGCACTTTCTTTTCTCTTTAATAAACTCAACTGAGGGCTGCTACCTGCAGTATCTATCATTTGTCCAATAACTTGACCTGTTTCTTCAACTACATGAGATGGATTCTCTTCAAACGAGTTTACTTCTATTTGTACTGCCTCGGTCATAACTTCCTTTGATACCTACACAATAATTGGATTTTCATTATTTTGAAGCCAAGTGTCAGTATTAGCTAGTTTTTCCATTTCAAGGTTTGACACATGTATAGGTTGACAAACCTACTTGTTTCCTTAAATCAGATATTATATTTAATGGATCATATTTCCAAGGAGAGTCCTTTTCTAATCCATACGACAAGAAGTCCTTTTGAATGATCTCCAGTGTAGACGTATGTTTAATTATCAAAGATAATATTTCAAAAGGCATTATGATTAGTACTTTTTTACTTTTTTGGAAGAAAGTGAAGATCATTTACATGCAACCTTTGTCTTGCAACTTCGAAGGCAAAGAGATGGGGTGTATTAAATTTAGGAGGATGATAAGGTTCTCCCTCGAAACTATATATCCTAATAACAGTATAGTCTTCAAATAGATACCAATCTTCTATGCTGGTTTTTTAGCTAGCTGTAATATCCTTCTGAAATCTCCTGATATCCTTTGACGGGCCTTTTTCAACAATTTCACTTGAAGGTAAAATGAAAAATAATCTATATTTTTCCTGGGTATAATGTTTTAGCCCACTTATCAATTTCCTTTTCATTTCCATTTATAACCTTTACCCCTTCCAATAGCCTTGAAGTGATTAAGTACTCAAGATAATCGAACACGATCAATATGTACAAGGTCTAAATAAATGAAAAGGAGTTGTATTGAGGTCTAATAAATGCTTCGAGCCAAGTAACCTGGGAAATTAATTCTAATCTCCTTGTGGGAAATTAATTCTAATCTCCCTAGGGTTTACCATTATTTCTCTTAAGCACATAAGTATAACTTCATCCATCTTGGAATCATCAAGACATCCAAAAGTAATAGCCATGAGTGAGATCATAGTTCGAAATAGTGGTTTAAGTAAGTTAGTTGGCATGGGAAACTCTACCTTCGATATTTGACTAGGGTTTTCAAACAAGCCTTAGAAAATTCAATTTTTCGTCTTGAATCAGCTCGCATAATAAACTCCTCACTTAATTCCCTATCAATAATATTCTTTTTGGAAACGAGAAATTTCAACATTTTAGCTATAGCTTCTTTAGATATCTCTAAGAAAACTTGCCCATTTGCAGGATAGATAATATTTCTAGCAGATTTTTCGAAATTTTCAACCAAAGGCAGGATTGTATCCGAGTCAAATTGTACAATTGGTAAGACTACTCAAAGTAATCCGGTTTTCAACAAGTAGTTGTTTGAGCTAAAATGCTTAGCGTCAGGTTCTAACTTGGTTCTAAGGGTATGTATGTCAACTTTCTCAACATGGGTATCCTGAATTTGAGCCATTATATTAATGAAAACTTCATTTGAGTTTTCAACGACCATTTCTACTTCCAAAGGTTTGCAACACTGCTAAAGACCGTTATTCGAATGTAATAATAAGGCGTGGAGACTTACCATTTTCTTTAGACGTCACTCAATTTATCTTTACCCTTGTCCTGAAATTGTGTGAGGTGCTTACTTTTGAATGGTGTTGTCATTGATGCCAACATCGGTGCTTGAATGCTCTTAATATTTGTCTAGTTTGCATTAATTGGAATCTCCAAATGACAAGTAGGGAAGTCCTAGATGCCCTGCACTTATTGAATAAAATGGATGTAGAGGACAATGACTTTGATGACGAGACCATGATCATTTGATGCTCCTCACCGTGACGATTCCAACGGTATGTGGCATGTCAGATAACTCCTCATGATTGAGGAGATATGCTCATTCAAATTAGGTGCCCCCTTCTTATGGTCAAAACCCCGAAGTCAGATAATGTGGCAAGCATGTGGTTAATGTTGGACCTAGCCTATTTAAGTTTACTAAGATGGCCAAAGAAATTTTGTTTTTGTGGCACCTAATTAAATTAAGGCTCCAAGGCGAGTCAACCTCCAAACTTTTGGCTCGAAATAAAAAATTATAATTAAATTTTGAAATTATCTTTCCCTCCAAAAGCCCAGATTGGTCTCCCTCTTAAAGGTCACTACGTCTGATATAAGTAAGGAATTTTATCCCTCCAAAGGAAGCATCTCATACGCTGATCTTGTGCAAACTACCTTAGTGGTTGTTTGCGACCTTGAATAGTCCTGAAGAACATACGAAGGAGGTTGAAGTTTCAAAAGTTTTGGGTTAAATCTTTTCATTCTTGGGCTATGGTTTTTCATTGTGGTTTGAGTAGCTGTCGAGGCCATTCGACCCTCCTTGACACAATGCTAATACTATCTAATGTTTTTAGTTATCTCCAAGTAAAAGTTTCTATAATTCTGAGATCCTTTATGGGTTTAAATAAATTTTTCTATCCATAGCTACGACCTTCCTTCTAGAAAATATATCGGCTCTTTTTAACCCGCTAAGACAAATATATTGTTGAAGGTTTTGGTCCTTTTCTGAGGTTAATAAGTTGGTTATTTGAGGCTTTCTCATCTGGTCATTTGTGGAAGATCTTCAGCCCCTTCAAGTCTACTACATTGAGACCTATTTTGAAGCATAGTTCTGAGGACCCATTCTGTAGTAGTTTTTTTGTGGATGGAGCCCTAATCTAAGCCATTGCTGTTGGGGTTATTGTGCAAATTTCGATCCTTTCTTGATCAAATATGTGGAACTTCTTTTCAAGGAGACTTGGCATGCCATTTAAAGAATAATCTGAGATTTTTTGAGGTCTTCGTGAGCCCTTCTCTGAAGTGTTAGGGATGGTTGTCGAGGATTTATTTTTCGGCCCTGTGGTAAGGCAATACTTGGTGCTCATTGATAAATTTTGTATGATCTGAAACATACACGTCCAAGACATAGATTTGAGGAGACTTGGGACATCATGTGCAAGGCATCATACATTTTGTGATGTATCTTTGCGGCCTATCTCTGTGGTGAAGAAGTAAGGTATGTGCAATATACCTAGGGTTTGATCTTAAGTTCTATTTAGCCTTCAAAGGATATAATTTTTGCAGATCTCTTATGTGTTATTGTGGCCACCTCTACTCGCATCAGGTTGAACAAGGATCCTGTTCTTTTATTTGGGTCTAAGACTCTGATTAAAATATATAATGAATGTCTAAGGCAAACAATGATGGTCAAATTTCTTAATATCTTGACTGATTTCTAATACCGATTTTGAGCCATGATCTTAGATCTATTTGTCACTTCTATACTAAAGGCTCAAGTCATGCCTAAAGCACACTTTAAAGACTATTACAAACATCTTGTAGAATTCATTTAAGAGTTTGATCACTATACTGTGTGGAAGTCTTGAAAATGTAATCAACTCATAGATTCAAGGTCCTCTGAGGTATCTTCTAAACAAAATTTCAGTGAATGACAAGTGACACTCTCCAGACATGAAATCTTTTCTTTAATGGCAACTTGACTCAACATTTTGGTAAGACTTAGTTGACTTGGATTGGTGTAAGGTTATACATCCCTGTGTCGCTGAGTCACATCTGTAACATACTTTATGTAGACAATCTCAATATTCTGTGCAAGTATTCTAGACACAAATCCTAGATTTAGCAGCTCACTTGAAGTAGTTTCTATGGGAAATCCTGAAGCAAAGACGTCTCTATTGTGATCATCTTGACAGTATAAATAGAGGTCTCCGTCACAATGATTTAAAGGATAAATAGGCAATCAATCTATTTCTATCTTTTAATAGAGCAAGAATGGTTTTGATTTGTAGTAGAGAGGAGAAAGTATTGAAGCAGACCTTCAAAGGGCATCTCAAGAATAGCAAGTCATGAAAATAAAAGCTAATTGAAGACATTAGGTAGAGGATAAAAGAGTTGACTAATATTTTGAGGAAGTGGATTTGAACCTAATTATGCTTGTCTATGGTAAAGTTCTTCTAGAATCTTTGTAGAGTGTTATAGGTCTATTGCGTTGGGAGTGATAAGAAACAGAGCATACAACTGAAGTGTGATACCTGAAGTGAGATTAATGATACCTTGTAAGTGGTGTTATGTTGCTAGGGTTTGGCACTTTCATGTTGAAGCAGAAGTTTGATTGTTGAGTGTAGATTGCATTGTAATATGTGTTAGTGAGATTGTGCTGTTGGGGGGATTGATTAGATTGTCTTGACCAGAGAGAATATAATGATGATTATTAAACAGTGAGGGTAGCTGATGAGTACCCGGGTTTACAGTGCTTCTAACTTGCTTGGTGAACCAGGGTTATATGGCTAAATGTTTGATGACAGGTGGATGTAACTTGAGTTTTTATATTGAACAAACACAAATTTGATTGAACAAAGATTGTATTGCAGTTTGTTTTGTATTTTTATTCAACACAGGTGGATCGAGGCTAAAAATTGTGAAATGTGGTCCACTGTAGTGAGTTGAATTTCAAAGCCTTCAGGGCAAGCGGTGGCTTGCTGATCAGGGTGGCAGTGTGGTGCAAGGTAGGAGATTGGAGTCTCCTCTAAGTCGGAGCTTGAGAACACTTCAGGGCGACAAGGTGGTGCTAAGGCAGGTTGGAGCTTGTGCAGGGTGTTGGAGCATCCTTTCAATTGAAGCTGATAAAACCACAACGTTGGAGCGACCTTGGCAATGGAGTTGGTAAATTAGGGCATTGGAGCGTCCTTCCAGTTGGAGCTGGTAAATCAGGGCATTGGAGCGTCCTATAGGTTGGAGCCTCCTTCAGTTGATGCTGAAAATCTTGGAAGTGGGAGCTTCCTATTGATGTAAATTTTGAAGACTTTTATTAAGAAGCTTTCGATGATTTTTCTCCCAGAAGGGTTTCCACCTAAAATCTCTTGTCTATTGTCTTGGATCTTGTGCATTGTTGAATGGTGTTGTTATCTGTTTATGTGATGTGATGATAACTCATGTCTTTAATCTAATGCTAATGATAATAAATGTTTTGTGAAGTTAAAATTAACTGATTGAAGTGAAAATAAGGGTTTAAACTTGTGCATTTAGTTAGTAAAACTGTGCATACTGTATATCACTTCTATAGTATGCTCAATCAGCCGATAATTATTCGGTTAGGTGATGAATTAATGTGAAAGACATTTTTTTAAACCTCAGTTGTTAGATCAGAATGATCTTGACTCTCAGATGCATCAGATCAATTTCTTGGCTTAATTACTGCATTGATTGATTTATGAAATGATGTAAAGGCTGTTGATTCCATCGCAACCAACATTATCGGAACCTAACTGGTGACCAAACCGAAAAACCTTGTGGATTGGGAACTGGTCGGAACTTGACTAAAATCGGTAAAAGAAACTGGACCAAAAAACTGATTTACTAAAAACATATAAAATATTCAAATGATAAAGAAAACATATATATTGATGTGCATCCATATGAATCCAAACCATTTGTACACAAATATGCAAAAGTTCTCATTTATATAGCAATTAATAGTGCATATAACCAAAATAGCACTTTGTGCAAAACATCGGTGAACTAAAATACATCAAGAAGTAGGCTCTAAATGGCCTCTACATTTTAAAATAGCATGATATTACAATACTACAACTACAAGTGCTAATGGTCATCATTAGAATCATCATCCTCATCCTCATCTGTAGAATGTGTTGAAAAGTGTAACTAGGTTTGGTCTTCATAATGACATGTAATTATGATTTTATGAAATGAGATATAAAGAAGAAAAATAAAATTATTGTATTGACTTGCTTCATGGGTTTCATGAGCAAGAGATTTTGTATTTAAGTCAAGACTTCCATTGAGGGTCTTTAGGAATTATTTGTTATCTAGTCATAGAATGATAGTCATTGTCATATAATGAAGTCATGTTACACTTTGTAAAAGGTCAAAATTGCCTATGTAAAGTATCCTCCAAAGACCTTGTCACTTATCCTCTTCAAGTCGACCTTGTCACTTATCCTCTTCAAGTCGACCTACAACGATGGAAAAAGTTGCTAGAAGAAGTTGACCCAACCACTAGTGATCATGTTGGCCTAAAGGACATGTGTTGAGGTGTATATATAGGCACACTCGACCTCACTTAGAGGAAACCAACTCGACAAGAATTCGATCAAGCAAAAGGAGGAAGAAGAGGTCAAGTAAAAGTGCGAAAAAGAGGCTCCAAGCAGAAGTGCGAAGAAGGGATAACAAAGGATTCTTCTGTGCATAACGAAGGAGAGTTTCTTCTGGGTCAGCAAAGTAGAGTTTCTTTTGGATCAACGAAGGAGAGATTCTTCTGGGTTAGCGAAGGAGAGTTTCTTCTGGGGTCAACGAAGGAGAAGTTTCTTCTGGGGTCAGCGAAAGAGAAGTTCCTTCACGAGATAGCGAAGGAAGGGTTCTTCTAGGGTACTTGTTTTGGGTGACCGAGCTAGAGATTGAGATTCTTTAGGGGAAGGCGAGAAGAAGTAGTGTGAAGGATAGAGACTGAGTTTTTCTAGAGCAAGCCAAGGAGAGCAGTTCAAGGTCAAGAAGAAAGTCGAGGAAGCGAAGAGGCAGAGCATCAAGATTAGTGACAAGGTTCATGGGAGGATACTAGAGTCATGGTCTTGGTACTCAACAATTGAAGGTCTAGAAGAAGAATTTTGATCGGGTTTTCCTCTCAAGAGGTGAGGTTTTGGCCCTGGTTGACAAGCCTACATACTTTGTGACTTGTCTTTTATTGTGCATATTGGTAATTGTCTTGATGAAAAGAAAACAATAATAACATAACGAAAAAAAGACTATAAGTTAAGAAGTAAAAGTATATCACAAGCAATTATGAAGCAAAGAAACCTTTTAACTATTCATACCCTAGATTTCTCAACATGGTATCAGAGTTAAGGTGTTGAAGTTAAGAAGGGGCATTCAAGCAAGTAGACACATGAGAATCGAGCTTCAAAGAAGGATCAAAGCAAGTCAAAGAACACCAAGCAAGATCTTCATCATACCAAAACCCTAGATCGAAGAAATATACTCTAACAAGAGTCTTGAAATTATCTTCAAGAAGGAAGCAGGAAGAAAGACCGAAACCTGAGAAGTACTTCTGAGATCATCACTCATACATCATAAAAGGAGTGGAAGCTCTTCAAAACTAAGGAAGGTTATATCAAAAGGCAATCTTCTCTTTATTGAAGCAAGGATATCATTTGGAAGAAGATCATCCTAAAGAAGGCAGTCTTCCTTTGTCGAAGTAAGAACCTTCTTAAAAGGATCATCTGAAGCAACAAGTTCGTTATCATTATCAAGTTGAAGATTCTATCTTCACAAGTAAGTACTTTTTTCTTATAATCTAATATAGTAAAAATGACTTCATGTTTCAAGGAGAACCATAAGGTTGTTGGGATATCAAACTTTCTTGTATGGAAAAGAAGGATAGACATAGTCCTTGAAGTAAATGGAGTCATTGATCATGTCCATGGAAAGGTCTCCAAGGCATTCGAAGAACCAACATTATCCGAATACATGGAAAGGGACCTAAAGGCTCAAAAGATTCTTAAGGAATCTATCAAAAATCCTCTCATTTCCTATGTAGCTGAGCTGGAGACATTTAAAGAGATATATGATGAGATGGTAGAACTTTTCTCTGAAAGCACAATAGAAAAGACCATATCACTTAGATCTGATCTATATAAATTGAAGGAGTCAAAGGATGAAGGGATATATTCATGCCTTTCAAAAGGATCTCAAATAAAAGGTCAATTGCGAGATCTAGGAGAGATGGTATTTGATAAAGAAATGTTCTCCGTTATTCTAAATGCATTGACAAATGAACACGGTAACCTCATATCTACTAAAGAGGAGGAAGCTATCCCATTCATCAAACTATGGTCTCTATGCAAGGCAAAAGAAGACAGGTTGAAGAAAGAAAGTGACAAAAGATCAAATAAAAGGGATCAATTAGTGGCAAAAAGGAAAGGGAAATTTGGAAAGTTTGGTCCTCAAAAGAAAAGGAAGAACATGTCTAAGGTAAGATGCTATGGATGCCAGGAACTTGGGCATTATAGAAGAGATTGTCCTAAACATAAGAAAGACAAGAGAGGAAGTTAAAGAACTTGAGACAAAGAAGCTTAAGGAGGAAGAAGTAAAAGATCTCTACAATGACTGAGATGATTTTCTTCACTAGAAGTTACTTTCCACTTGTAATTTATAAATAGGAAGCAGTGTACATAAGATAGGATGCATTGAATTAGAAAATAAGCATCGTGATAGAAGCATTAGAAGGAAGAGCTCTTGACATGGGAAGCAGAAAGAGTGTCTGGAATAAATTCTAAAGAATAAAGAGCTCTTGGAAACCTCATTGAAATCTCAAATAATACTTATAGAAAGAAGTAGAGGTCATCATCCACTGGGATCATCATAGAATAGTCAATAAAGAAACATATGCTAGGTGAGGATATGAAAGATCTTCAAGTTTCTCCGATGGAATCCTTATCAGAGGATTCATCTATCTAGAAAGAAAGCAAGTGTTTCATCAATTTTCCAAGTCATGGGATTCAAGGGATGATGGTATCATGACATACTAGTGAAGTAGGATAAAACTCGTTCGTTTAAAGGAAGCTGTTACAGGAAGTTTGGATGACCCAAAAGAAAGATGAGGTATGTATACTTACATAGGTGATTATGAAAGTCATGTCATATGGTTGCAATATTATATGGATCACTATTTCCATCTTGGGAAACATGATCAAAGAAAATAAGGGTCTCCTCCTTCGAAAGATTGTAGAAAAGCACAAGTCGCACTAGATGAAATCAACATAATATGTTCTCATATGAATCATGAGGAAGCTAACTACAATTAAGAAACTTTGATTGGAAGCTCCTGGGAATGAAGTGTGTGAAAAGAAAGGAAGAGATCGTAAAATATGCAACAAAGGTAGAAGGCATTCAATATCCGAGACCAAGAAGGGTTGACTGGAATATCTCCCAGAAAAATATGAAGACTCTGATGAGAGTTGGTAAAAGATGGAGACCCTTGACAATGGATATCTTTGGGAGATGTGTCAACATGCACGCAGGATGCCGATACCTACAAGAAAATGTCATGATAAGAGACCATCACAAAGGTAATTTTGATTTAAGTGTTCATTTTGTATTTTTGAACTAATATTTGGATGGGCTTATGTAGGACTGCCAAAGGGAAGATCTGTGGATGACTTCCAGGAAGACCATATAGAAGGATGTAAGATCCTTCCGAAAAAATGGCATGAAGAAAGCAACATGACATGAAGCAAAGCCAGATGGAAAAACTGATGAATCACTTTCTGATGACAGGAATGAGGACATGACTGACTCATGAACGAAATTGATGGATGGTCTGTGCCCTATGAAGAAGTCCCAAAAGATGAAGACTCCATAACGAAGAAAAATTCATGACATCAAAGGAAGAAGCTCTTCAAGCAATTGATTGTTCCATGATCTCCACATGAGGAGCTACTGTAGGTCCCTAGTTAAGAGGGAGCCTGAAAATAAGTTTCTTATTTGGAAGAAACTTGGAAATTCCTAAGCCAAGAGGGAGCTTAGGTACATTCCTTTTGTAGGAATGAGTACATTCCCTTATTGGAATATGTCCTCCCTCTCTGAGAGGGAGAGATAAACACATCATTCTAGTCTTCACCTGGGAATGGAGGATTGGGTAATTATTTGGCATCCAATACTCTTTGAGGATGAGATAGGGCATCCAATAGAAGAGAGTCGCCGAGGATCGATATTCTTTGAGGGTTGGGGAGTCCAAGATAAGAATAGTTCTCGTGGAACACACCTTGAGTACCCTGGTAGGGGATGCGTCGAGAGAGACAATGATGAAAGTGTATATAAATCATTGGTCTTGCTAGCATTGAGCTCAAATCTTGTGGAGAGATGGAGCTGTTAGTCAAGGCCTTGCTATGTAACAATGCTGGATGATATGATGCTATACAAATGAGTTACCATTCCAAAATTCTTCTTATGAGAAATTCTTCAGATTGAGAATGACCAAGTACCATTATGAATACCTCCCTAGCTAAGAGGGAGTGTTGAAAAGTGTAACTAGGTTCGGTGTTCATAATGACATGTAATTATGATTTTATGAAATGAGATGTAAAGAAGAAAAATAAAATTATTGTATTGACTTGCTTCATGGGTTTCATAAGCAAGAGATTTTGTATTTGAGTCAAGGCTCCCATTGAGAGTCTTTAAGAATTATTTGTCATCTAGTCATAAAATGATAGAGTCATTGTCATGTAATGAAGTGATGTGACACTTTGTTAAAGATCAAAATTATCTATGTAAAGTATCCTCCAAGACTTTGTCACTTATCCTCTTCAAGTTGGCCTACAACGGTGGAAGAACTTGCTAGAAGAAGTCAACCTAACCACTAGTGATCATGTTGGCCTAAAGGACATGTATTGAGGTGTATATATAGCCACACTTGGCCTCACTTAGAGGAAAGTAACTCGACAAGAATTCGGTCAAGCAGAAGTGCGCAGAAGGGATCACAAAGGAAGGCTTCTTCAGGGTATAACGAAGCAGAGTTTCTTCTGGATCAACAAAGGAGAGATTCTTCAGGGTTAGCGAAGGAGAGTTTCTTTTGGGGTCAGTGAATGAGAAGTTTCTTCTGGAGATAGCGAAGGGAGGGTTCTGGGTGACTGAGATAGAGACTAGAGATTGAGATCCTCTAGGGGAAGCCGAGAAGAAGCAGTGTGAAGGATAGCGACCAAGTTTCTTTAGAGGAAGCCAAGGAGAGCAGTTCGAGATCAAGAAGAAAGTCAAGGAAGGGAAAAGGCAGAGCATCAAGGTTAGTGACAAGGTTCTTGGGAGGATACTAGAGTCGAAGGTTTTGTCATGGTCTTGGCACTCATCAATAAGAATTTTGAATGGGTTTTCCTCTCAAGGGGTGAGAGGTTTTGGACCTGGTTGACAAGCCTACATACATTGTCACTTATCTTTTATTTTGCATATTGGTAATTGTCTTGATGAAAAGAACACAATAATAACATAAGAAGAAAAGACTACAAATTAAGAAGTAAAAGTATATCACAAGCAATTATGAAGCAGAGAAATCTTTTAACTATTCATACCCTAGATTTCTCAACAGAATGAGTAGGCTCCAAGTCTGTAATGGGATTACGACTTGATTCCCCTGGCCTTGAAGGTGGTATTTGTGATATATCTCCCTGTGCAACCTGTGGAGTTGGGTTCTATTGAGAAATCAAGTGTAGTAGAGATTAATGATCGATTCCTCTTGATAATTACTTGTGAGTGTTAGTTGCCTTCTTATTACTTATTATGTCTTCTTCATCAAGCATTTATACAAATATGTAAAACATAAAGATCACAAAGAGACAAGAGACACCAAAATTTAGGCTACTAACCAGGGCAAAATCCCACAAGTGGGAAAACCCAACAATCCTTCTCTTATAGAATCAGATCAAAATGATATATCCAAGACCAAGATCATGTCTGCCACAAGAATTCCAAGTCAAACCCTCTTCCAAGTCCCATCCAATAGTCAAAGTCAACTAACTCCAAATTTGGTCAAAATAGAGATTTTTGGCCTTGCAGTAGAGGCCGAATTTCAACCCTACAATACCTCAGAAAACACCTAAGAAATTTCGCATATTTGAACTGAAATGGGGTAGAAAATTTCGATTTCTCTCTCTTTGATTTCCTTCTGTCTCCTTTGATTTCGTCCTTTTTTCTTCTTATTTTGGTGCAGAAATAGATAAATGATGTGATGATGGATGGATGTCTCCAGGAGGTCAAACTTGAAGATCTTGTAGGCTTATGCTATAAAAATAAAATTTGATTTCTTTTTCTTTCAAATATCCAAATGGGACATGCCTCAAATAAATATTCTTTGGACTCAAAATAAATTAAGCATGAAGAACATGCTTTAAAATTTATAAATACATCAATGATAACTTTATATTATGAAGACTGACTGTAGTTACAATTTCAACACTCCCTCTTAACTATAGAGGTATTCTTAATGACTCAACATGATATTCTCAAGTTGAAATATTCATATAAGAAAGAATCTAGATTCATAAGCATCAATGATGATTACATCATCATAACCAACTCAAACTACCAAGGCCTTGACAAGTATGCTCTATCTCTCCTCTAGATTAGAGCACAACGCTGGGGGCCATTAAATTTGGACACCACCGCTTTTCAAGGCACATTCCCCACCTAGGTGTTCACCAAGGTATGTCCTCACAGGTCCATTTCCTAATCCAAAGGAAAAGTTCGTCCACTAGACCATTCTTTACCAAGCCCATGTATCCTTCTTAGGATGTTAATCCTAATCAATCGCAATACATGACTCAAGAATGTTCATCCTCGATGCTTATCCAATCCACCATTCTCCCTACCTGTGTTCATGCACTAGACTTATGACAGTTAGTTCTGGCCATAGTACATGACACATGGAGAACACTGTGTCCATCCTCACCCTCTCTCAACTAGGGAGTAGATATCCACAAGCCCAAGCTTGTCTCAAAAATACTCAAGCTTTCCCTCGAGGCTTTGTTAATACATCAACTACTTGTTTGTTAGTGGAGATATAATGTTGCTTCACGGCTCCATCTTGCATTATGCTTTGAATGTAGTGGTATTTGATCTAATGTGCTTCGACCTCTCATGGAAGATTGGGTTCTCTAATAATTTATGCAACTTTGATTATCACAACATATTATAGTTGAATCTAATACTCCTTCAAACAAATTTGCAAGCAACTTGTGGAGCCAAACTGCTTCACGACAAACTTCACTGGCTGCCATATATTCAACTGTAGCAGTACTTAGTGCAACTAAATCTTGTTTTCTGCTCATCCAAGAAACCATTGTAGATCTCAAACAAAAACAACTGCCAGTAGTAGTTTTCCTATTGTTAGTGCTGCCTGCCCCATCAGAATCATTGTACCCTAATAATTGAATCACATTTCCCGCAACATATCTCAAACAATGATGTAAAGTTCCACATAAATATCTCAAGATGTGTTTTGTTGCCATCCAATGGTCATGTTGGGGCTCCATCTGAAATTGACTTAGAGTATTTACTGCATATCACATGTTTGGTCAGGTGTTCACTAAATACATTAGAGAACCAATCAACTACCTGTATGATGATGGATCAACAAGGTTTGAGTCTGAACTTCTCAACTTTTTCAAATTGGCAATCATTGGTGTTGCTATAGGCTTGCAATCCATCATCCCAAATTTTTGTAGAATCTTGATCACATATTTTCATTGACCAAGAAAGATATCACCGCACTTTCTACCAAACTTCAAGTCACAACTCCCAAGTAATAGTGCATTAGTCCAAGATCTTTTAAGATGAATTCAATTGCCAGATCCTTCTTGCATTAATGAATAAGATGCTCTACACATGTTATTAATAAGTCATCCGCATATTACAAAATGATTACTGGTTCATTCTTTACTACTTTGATGTAGAGATTTGGATCTGCAACACCTTTGACGAAGCCAAGCCTTATTAGATAAGCATCCATACATGGCATACCATGCTCTAGGAGCTTGTTTTAAGCCATATAGAGCCTTCTTCATTATGAAAGTATGAGCTTCCTTTCCATGTACTTCAAATCCTTGAGGTTGTTTGATGTAAACTTCTTCATCAATAGTGCCATTAAGAAAGGTTGTCTTCATGTCCATTTGTTGTATATTCCATCCCATAGAAGCTACAATAGAGACAAGAGTTTTGATAGTTGTGTATCTAGCTATAGGAGCAAAAGTTTCATCATAATCAACTCCCTCTTGTTGAGAGAATCCTCTAGCCACAAATCTAGCTTTATATTTGTCGATGCTTCCATCAACTGCATGCTTAATTTTATAAACCCAGTTGGAGGTCACAACAGATCTATCCTTTGGTCTAGGAACGATTTCCCAAACATCATTTTTCATTATTGATTTATATTCTTCCATCATTGCATTCTTCCATACTTGTTGTTTAATAGCCTTTCCATAAGTAGAGGGTTTTGATTCAATGAGTTTGGTTATACATGTTGCATAACCAGAGTGCCTTTTGGGTCTTTTGCTTTCTCTGAATGTTCCTTTTGGAACTGCATGTCCTTCATCTTCTTGTAAGGTTGTTCTTAGCCAAGCTGGTCTCTATCGAGTTTCTAGAATGTTGACAGGTTTTACAGGTTCACTTGGTCCTTTTGGTTCTTCATGATGATCAATTGTAGGTTTTGGAGAATTGATGTGTTTTGGACTATCTTCATTGCGAAAATCTAGTCTGTCTTCTTCATCAGAATCAACTGAGATATCTTTGGACTTCTTGTATGCAACGCTTTCATCAAATATGACATCTCTGCTTACTTCAATACGACGTTGTTCTTTGATGTAGATTCTATATGCTTTGGATGAGTTACTATAACCAGCCAAGATTCCTTTCATACTTGTAGGATCCAACTTTTTCTTTTGTCCTTGGGAATATGAATGTAGTTTGGACATCCAAAGATTCTATGTGTTGAAAAGTGTAACTAGGTTCGGTCTTCAGTTTGACACATGTAAACATGATTTGATGGATTTGTTGTAAAGAGAAAAATAAATTTATTATTGTCATTCTTGAGGCATGGGTTTCATTCTCAACGAAAATTTATTTTTATACGTCAAGCACCCATTGAGTGCTTCTAGGGCTTGTCATAAAGTCTACAAGTCAATTGAGTTATTGTCATGTATGGAAGACCTTTTTGGGCATATTGTATATTGTAAGGAGAATTTTATTTGAGTCAAAATTAGAGTTAAAGACCCTCAAAGACCTTGTCAATGTGCAAGCAACAAGTCGACCTTTACAAGTGACAAGTCGGCCTAGGGACAATGACAAGTTGACCTACAAGCTGTGACAAGAAGCCTATATATAAAGAACTCGATCTCATTTGTAAAGGGCATTAGGCAAGTTCATTGAAAGCACAAGAAGCACAAGTACATCCAGCAAAGGAGAGAGAAACAAAAGAAGAAGAAACCCAAATCTTTGAGGACTGTTTTTAGGGCTAAATCTGTTCACACATGTTAGGAGACTAGGGCATAATTTGTTGCAACAGAGTTGAAGTACAGTCACTTCAGGAGGTTGAAACAAGGTATCAAAGGTTCAGATTGCGAATCTGAATTTGTCAAGGAAGAAAGATTATTCCAAGCGAAGAAGAAGAGACTCACAAATCTGCCCTAAATTGTCCACACGTGTGGAACCGCAAAGATTACAGGCAGACCGAGAATTGCAAACCTGTGAGAGTCTGAGACTTTGAAAAGGAGCCAAAATTTGAATAAGTAAGGCAAGTTTGACTTGGGTTGACTTCGTGAGAAACACGTTCTTCAAGGAGGAGTTTTGACTTGGTCTTGTAGGGGGTCGTGGTCAAGGCTCAAAGGTCTTGGAATTCGTCATTTGAAGTTCTATAAGAAGAGAAGAATTCTTGTGGGTTTTCGTCTCAAGAGGAGAGGTTTTGGCCTTGGCTGATAGCCTATATCTTGTGTTCTCATCTCATTATTCTGTATTGTTTGGTAGCCTTTTGATGATAAGAACACTAACTATAATCAAGTGAAAGAAGAAGATAATCAAGTTAAGTAAAAATACATCACAAGTAGTTATCAAAGTAAAGAAATCACCTCATTTAGCTGCCACTAGATTTCTCAACACTAAGATGATCAACATTCGACTTCTTTCCAGTAAACACTTCTTTCGAAGTCATGTCACCAAGAATTCTATGAGGGCTTCTATTTTGAATGTAGACTGCGGTCATAGTGGCTTCTCCCCATTCTACGAGGGCTTCTATTTTGATAGTAGACTGTGGTCATAATGGCTTCTCCCCTTAAGAATCAGGGAAGATCTTGATCATGTAACCTGGCTCTTACACCCCCTTCTACAGATCGATTCTTCCTTTCAGCTACACCATTCTGTTGAGGATTACAGGGAACTATCAACTCCCTCTTAATCTCAACTTCTTTACAAAAGGCCACAAGTTCTTTAGATGTATATTCGCCTCTATAATCCAATCTGAAGGTCTTGATCTTTCTTTCTGTCATATTTTCAACTTCTACTTTGAACTCTTGGAATTTTTCGAATACTTCATCTTTAGACTTCAAGAAATATATCTGAGTCTTTTTGGAATGATCATCAATAAATGTTACATAGTATTGATGACCGCACTAAGTGATTTTTTAGATATGGGACCACAAACGTCAGAGCGAATTAAGTCGAAAATTTATTTGGATTTTGAGTCACTGCTAGAAAATGGCTTCTTCACATTCTTGCTAAGAGCACACCCTTTACATACTCCTCCATGTTTTTCTTTCAATTGGGCCATACTTGTAACCATTTGACTCAAGGATGGTAATATTTTGTAATGGACATGGTCTTATCTTCTATGCCACAATTTGCATGGATTGATGCCAATGTATACTAAGGCTTGATGAGGAGCGAGTTAGAAGTTTATGCAACCTCCCCTCACGAATACCAATAATTCTAGCATTTATCTATACTAGATCCTTTAGCCCAAACAATCACCTTACCATCAATAAATGCTATCTTGTCCCCTTTATCTTCTAAACAAGAAATAAAAAGTAATTTGTTTTTCAAACCTGGAACATAGAGGATGTTGTTGAGATGAATGTTTCCACCAGGTTTTAGCTCGATGGAGGTAGATCCAATGCCTTTGACCAGATAATTATTTTGGTCTCCAATTTCAACTTTGTGAGAAGAGCTTCCTTTTGATAGAGTGTTGAGATGTCCATGTTCACCTGTCATATGCCTTGAAACTCCACTATCGATCACCCAAGTGTTGTCATCTTCAATTGAGCCTATAAGTGCAGAGTAAAAATTCCCATCCTTGACTCCTTTAGATAATTTAGAAACAAAGTTGGTGATGTATCCTTAGATGGGATTTTAGAATAATTCTTAGTGCCCAAGACCTTCCTTATGTACTTGGCCATTGAGAGAGAGAAAGAGTTTCTACAAAGATGTTTTCAATCAAGAGGACTAACAAGATGTGATCTTCAAGCTTCCTTCCTTCACCTTAGCTTTGATACCATGTTGCGAAACCAAGTGTAGTAGAGATTAATGCTTGATTCCTCTTCTTGATAATTACTTGTGAATGTTAGCTTCCTTCTTATTACTTGTTATGTCCTCTTCATCAAGCAATTATACAAATATACAAAACATAAAAATCATAAAGAGACGAGACACCAAAACTTAGGCTAATAGCCAGGGCAAAACCCCATAAGGGGGAAAACCCAACAATCCTTCTCTTATAGAATCAAATCAAAATGAGATATGCAAGACCAAGAACAATTCTGCCTCAAAGATTCCAAGTCAAACCCTCCTCTAAGTCCCCTCCAATAGTCAATGTTAACGTTGGTCAACTAGCTGCAAATCTTGTCAAAACAGAGATTTTTGGCCTTGCAATAGAGGTTGAATTTCGTCCCTGCAATAACTCAGAAAATGCATCAGGAATTTCGCACGAGTAAGCTAAAATAGAGCATAAAATTTTAATTTCTCTCTCTCCTTTTATTTCCTTCTCTCTCCTTTGACTTCGCCTTCTTTCCTTCTTATTTTGGTGCATAAATAGATAGATGATGTGATGATGGATGAATGTCTCGAAGAGGTCCAATTTGACTCTTATATATAGCTGTCCAGGAGGGTCAAATAGGTGCCACTAGGCCGACTTGTCCAAGGAGGGACGACTTGAAGATCTTGTGGGCTTATGACATAAAGATAAAATTTAAGTTCTTTTTATTTCAAATGTTCAAATGGGAGATGACTCAAATAAATATTCTTTCCACTGAAAATAAATTCTTTTTGACTCTTTTGACTCTAAGCATGAAGAACATGCTTTAAAATATAAATAAATGAATATATAAATATAATAAATACACCAATGATAACTTTATATCATGAAGACCGACTTTAGTCACAATTTCAATAGGTTTCAAGTCCAACCAAGAAAGGTCTTCATTGTCAAATGCTGGTCCCCGAGTCTCCACAACCTAGTTTTGATGTTGGATCAAATTCACCCAAGGCTATGTTGCTTGATTAAGGGATTTTGTTAAGCAATTGGTTATGCCTCAAACTAAGGTTGTACTGAACATAAACCATGTTATTCAGTCACTTTTGCTCCAAATAGTTCCTCTTCTTAGTGTGTATATGCTCAAACACACTCCAATTCTTCTCACACCTTGAAGCACTATATGTATGGCTCAATATTTGAATTGCAAATTTTTGCATATGCAAACATTTACTACCAAGTTTTTGCCACCGATAGGCTACAAAAAGGGTGGAAGGCAAAGAAGTATTAGCAAATAACTTTGAAACGTGTACTCAATATTTGCAATGAGTAATATGATTTGCAAATTTGATATTTCTTACCTGGTGGATCCCCTGCTCTATTTCTTATAGCCATAGACATGCCAAAGGTACCGATACTCACTGAAATTTAAGAGCTTGTTATGAATATGATCACGAGTCTTGGGATCTGGGACCATGCGTTTAATGCATCTATACAATCCCCCTAGTACCTCCCCACGTGCCTCAAACTTTGGAGTATAATTGTACCTTCAAAGTTAAAAAAAAGTATTCATCAATCAATTTTGAATATTTGGTAAAGCTTTTCTGATTAGTAATGAATGACAAAAGTTAAAACTTATGAGCATTGGAATCCAAAATTACATACCTTGGATTTAAGCAGTAGCCTGCATGTAAAGGTCTATGGAGTTGCTTGTTCCATCTTTCATCAATGGTTCTCTGTAGAAGAAGGTACTGTTGAAATGTAATTGGTGTCAGTCTTCATAATTTGTACTTGAGTCATGACTTGATGTAATTATTGATGTACTTGTCAAAAGAAAAGAAAAGAAAATTTATTTTGTAAAAGAAAAATATTTTTATTGAAATGGGTTTCTTTCCCATCATGTTGTGGTCCTAGGTCAAAGCGCCCATTGAGTGCTCCGAGGGTCTTGTTGACAACTCAAAATGTCAAGGTCATGATGAACTAGCTCTTGGAGGGCCCATGTGTCAAGAAAGAAAAATGTTTAATGTGAAACGTCATGTCTAAAAGCCTCTAAGTGATGGGTCGGCCAACCCTGTTCATGTCGGCCTAAGGAGGCCTAATTCGCTCTCATGAAAAGCCTATTTAAAGAGAAGGCTCACTTCATTTGTGGGATGTACATAACAAGCAAGATATCCGATCCCAATGAAGAAGAGAGACATCTGATCCAACGAAGTTTGTGGAAGGAGGAGTGAATTCTGTAGAGGCCAGCGAAGGAGGAAAATTTGTGTCTTTGTTGCTCACACGTGCATATCTGTGGGGGAAACTAGGGTTTCCTCAGTCATTATTTTGCAGAGAATTGGATTGGAGTTCTAGCTGGCTCATCGCTTGGGTTTTGGTCTTGGGTCAAGGTTAAGGTCTTGAAAGTCTTCATTGAAATTCTATAAGAAGAGATTTTTGTGGGTTTTCCTCTCTAGGAGAGGTTTTGGCCCTTGCTAGCAACCTATATTTGGTGTTCTTGTGTTTGCATTGTGATGTTCTTATTGGCATTTGTCTTGACGATAAACATAACTAAATAATGATGATAATGTCCTAATATAAATCACAAGAAAATGTCAAGGATTAAAGAGAAATCAAGTTAAATAAATACTCTAACTGTCTGCCCTAGATTTCCCAATAGGTACTTCTACCTTCTATCCCCATATGCTGCCTTTATTTGTTCTGTGGCTTGATCCATGGCAAGTTTATCATTACCCAGCATCTGCAAAAATCTTACAAGAAACTCATTAAATAACACAATCTCTTGTGCTTTTGACCAAATTTTTTTGTCAAACACTTGGTCAACCATTTGTTTCTCTTTAGCCTTTTTGCTCCACTGAAATTCGTTCCATTCATCACAAGAAAACATCTGCCTGAAGTTGGATTTTTGTTGAACAAGGGATTGCAACGAAAGAAAGTTTGTTGCAAATCGTGTAATGGCTGATCGAACAAGCTCTTTACCCCCAGTGTGCTTTCTCATAAGGGTCAAAACCCATGAGTGGTTGTAGAAGTTGTTGGAATTTGAAGTTCTATGTTGTAACAATCACTTGATCCAATAACTTATTTAATCTGCAATATTAGTTAAGCAATTGTAGATAGAACAAAAACCATATACGCAATAGAAGACAACCAAGAACTCAATAAGACACAGTGAGTTTAGGTGCAATGACTAGGGGAAAACCCAACTAGATTATTCTTTTATTAGAAATCAAATGTTCAGCAGAGACACAATACAATTAGAGAATGAAGAAGTCTACCTAAAATTGAAGAAGATCTCTGATAGCAGTAGATGATACAAATACTGAATTACTTTGGCTCACCAAGATTTGCTCTTACTCTTCAAGAGTCTCTCTCCCTCTCTCAATTTTTCTCTAGTCTCTCTAGTCCTCTCTTTCTCAAGTTTGTACTCTCTTTTCACAATGCACAAGTAGTAGAGAGGATGAGGCGCCCAACTATATAAGAAGAACAAGGAGGTCAAATTCATGAAGGAGTAACTCCCATGCATTGAGGATAAGTTGCATATGCTACGCTTGCCTTAGTAACTCATGCCATAAAGGAGGTACGCTTGCCTTAGTAACTCATGCCATCAAGAGGGAATACGCATGCCTTAGTGACTTGTGCCGTAAAGAAGAAGAACGCACGCCTTAGTAATTCAAGCCATTAAGGAGAAGTGTAACATATGCATTGAAGAGGTGTAAGAGGAATCTTTTTATGGAGAGTCATTAAAGTGTGTAAGAGTGTAAGAGGTGCGTAAGAGCATTAAAGCAAGAGAGGAATGAATCCATTAAGAGAGAGAGAGAGAGAGAGTAATGTATCATTGAATGAAAGAATTCGATTTTCTCTCAAGGAGAGAGATCTGAAGTGGCATGATTGAGTGCTAAGTAGGAGAGATGACATGTAATTCCTCATTAGATAATATTATAGTATCATAAGTGCAATAATAATAATAATAATATTGATGATTAAATTAAAAATTAAACAATTTAGATTGATTAAAGATAAGTTAAGTGATTTTCCATCATCTATACATGATTAACAATTGAAGCAAGGTGACTTACTAATTTTGGAAAGTCATGGTTGCAATAATAGACATGACTTTCTATTTTTAAAAAGTCACTCTAGAATAGTCAAAAATGAAATTTTATTCAAGGAAATTCATCCCTTAGCTGCCAATTTTCGACAGATATACCTAGTTTGGATTTTGCTTCACCCACACACTTCTTCACCCACCCAACTTTGCAAATATCTTTAAGCATGAAGTCCAAACAATGGGCTGCACATGGAGACCCCCAAATGGTGGGATGCTTTTCTTCCAACATCTTTCCAATTGCAATATGGTTGGAGACATTATCTAGTGATTACTTGTACAACATTGTCAACACCTATTTCTATAACCACTTCATCCAAAAGATGAAATAGTAATTGTGCATCCTTCACCTGATTAGATGCATCAATAGATTTGAGAAACATAGTACCTTTTGGACAAGCAATTAAGAAATTTAATATGGTGCGAGATTTTCCATTAGACATAACTGTGCACCCTATTTTGGTCCATGATTGCTTGAACTCTGTAAGATACTCTTGTATTCTTTGGACCTCATTTTGTAAAAGTGGTATCATGAAAGCTAGGGCCTTTGAAGCCTGGTCCACATGGAGCTATAACATCAATCATAGGATGATAAACTCTAACAGAGGAAAACTGGAGGAATCTTCAAAATTGGGCATACGTTCTTCAAAATTAGGGCCACTAAGAGCAACATCATCCTTCTGACTTTTGCTTATATCTTTTTTAAGTCTCTTGTTTTTCCCTTTTTCTGCGTGGTAGGCTTCAATTAGACTTATTATATCTGTTTTAAGATCATTAGAAACTTTTTACAAGGTTTTACTTGCCCTCTCCAATGTGCTATGTGTTTTTTAATTTTATGGATCCCTCACCCTTAACTTTCTTCCCACAATAGTTGCATATTTTTATCCCATTCATTTAAAGTCGCAATGAACCCATGCTGGATTAATCTTTTTTTTGGGGAGCCATGACAACTTCTACAACAACAAATACAAATCTACATACAAAACCATAGGATTTTTAAATTATAGGGCAAAAAAACAATTTTTTAGAGAAAAATAAAAGAGAAATAAAAGCCACGAAATACCTTGAGAAGATCTGTAAATGTTGAAAAGAAAGGAAGCTCCAAGCAATAAAAAAATCAGATCTGTGATTCTGTAGCAACCCCTAGAAATATGAAAATTACCCCTTCATTAAACTCTAAAATCTCCCTTACAAATCTGCCAATGAAATCCCTCAAAATAACCCTACAAAACAACAATTGTTTCAAAAAAATAGGAGATAGTGGGTCATAACAACTTTTGCAAATAAAAATTATAACTTTGCATAGAAACCGTAGGGTTTTTAAATTTCTAAGGAAAAAACGACAAATTTTTAGAGAAAAATAGAACAAGAATGTATGCCATAAAATACTTTGACTTTCCCTAAATTTTCAGAGGAGAATAAGCTCCAAACAACAGATAAATCAACATTGTAGCAACCCCCACAAAATCTAAAAAATGCCCCTTCAACCAAACTCCAAAAACTACTCAAAAATAGACAAATATATTTGGGGAAAAAATCCTTGAAGCAACTCCAAAATCTCCCTTAGTAATCAGCCCAACAACTATCCAAGACTCAAACCAACTCTTCAAAAAATTTCCAATTCTCCTCTCAAAATTCAGCTTAAGAATTTCAAGAAGCTCAAATGAATAGTGTGAGTGAAAGAGGGGGCTTTCCACCCTAGCAACTCTGACAAGGTCGTTTAACACTCGGTTAACGCACTCATATGGGATGCACTGTGTTGAGACCTCGACAACCAGCAATGAGCAGTAAAGCAGGATCTACCCTCAGGGTTACCCGCCACTAGGTCTCTTGCCCACTTTTCAATTGTGGTTGGCCGAGTATATCAACCTCGCCCTTCTATTGAACATAACCATTGCAGGTGGTGGCTGACAACTAAATCTTGTACTTATGACATGGTTCCATTGTGTGTGGTTTCACCAACACCTGCATGGTGTTGGCCTGCCAACATTTACATAATCTTCGACTTTGCCGCTCGCCAATGCTGACGACATACTATGCGTTATAGAAATAGAATTCTTGGGCAGGTTCTATAAATAGGGGGATGACCTCCCCCCACTGAGTTCAACAACTGACAATCTTAACACAAGCCCATCTTCGCTGTGGCCAAAGGCTTGAGGTCTCAGCCTTCGATTCAAAGAAAGTAACCAAAACAAAAACCTCTGATTATGCATTCATTTACATGTTATTGAGTGCATCAATACAACGATATCACATAAGTCATTCTTCATAAGTGTATCAGTAAGCAACACATACGACAACCCTTGAATTTACAGGACATCATTTCATCACAACCATATTAGCGAGCTTCACAGCTCAGGAAATCATTTATATTTGTAAACATAGAGTATTGCATCATTCCCGTATGACAAGAATTAACATAGTCCACAAGACAATATACACAAGTAAATTGCACTTATCTGTGTGTTTAAAGATGGTTGGCAACTGAAAGAGGGACTTCAACTCTCCACCCAACCGTAGGCCAACTATATTGCAATTCTTTCTTGCAGCTGACCACCTTGAGTTAGATCCAAAGTTTAAGGGGATGCATATCTAGGGACAATCACACCAAGGCTTAATTCAGGAAACCGGGAGGAGAATTCCACTGTCTGGGTGGCTTCACAACCTCAAGGCAAGCACCACAATGAGTCACTCGCTCTGTGGTTAAAAACACAGGGATTCACGCAAGATTCAAATGGGTTCTACCTCAGTTCTAGGGGATGGCATCACTGCTTTTGGTGGTTTAACAAATGCCTCTCATGGCAAGCACCACAACGAACCAAATTGCATTGTCTTAGTGGTTTGATAGCTAGGCAACCAACACTAGTTGGTTGCACAACCCCAAGGAAAGCACCACAACGACCTAGTTGTCCATTGGGCTGCTTATTAACTGATCGGGCTTAGACACATTGCCTTGTGGCCTCAACACTGTTACAGGAAACAAATTTCTAATCCACAAAACACTGATTCAATTTATGCCATCTTGGTTCCTTCTGGCTTCCATGCCAGTATCTTCGAACAATGCTCCTCTCTAGTGTCTTTACCTGAAACTTCCTTGCTCCTCGGTTCTTGGCACTTTTGTGTTCTTTGCATACCCTTGACTACCACTTCTCCACAAACACCGAGAGATTGAAGTCTCTCGTTTGTCCACGTTTCATGAGGAGGGGACAATATAGTGTTGTCCTCTACTCAGGTTGCCCACTCCAACTTCATTGCTTGTCAGTGCTAGCCAGTTCGTCATTAGGTGGATAGTTATGAAAAGTAAAGGATGTCGGTATGGGCCTGCTCTCGACATGCCATAGGGAAATCAAACAACACGCAATAGTCACTTATCGGCCATGCAACAACCCACCACCGACTTTCCCTCTCAGAACTTTGGATCCGTATCTCCCTCCCTTTAGGCCAGTTATCAATTGATTTTCACATAGATATATGCGTTCATCTATAATTCACATAGTTGGGTTTTACATAAATGGTGTGTTATGGAAAAAGGGCTGTTACAATCTAATCGATCCATACTCTTAGGACCCCACTGAGTCAACTCAGACACCACTATGAAACATGTATTTAAATTCCTCAACTACCAGAATATTTTAAGTAGAGATAAATGAAAACTTGCCTTTGTAAGCTAAGTGGATCTTCAATGCACATTTATGTTGCAATTTTTCCATCTATAATAGAAATTGGACGCAATTTCCTCTTAAGCAAGGAGTAAATGATGTGAATACGACATAGAGTTAAGTACTCATCATGTTGTAAATACGAGTTTCTTCATTAGTGTTACAAATTTGCATAGAATTTTTTCCATCTATAACAAAAACTGGAGAAAACTTCCTCTTAATTGAGGAATAAATGATGAGGGCTATGGGGTTAAGACTAATCATGTATTACAAATATTAGTTCTAATTACTCGTTTGCGCCTTGCAATATTACATCTTTCTTGAGCTACATTTTGAGTGGAGCTTATCATATAGTGTTATGTAACTACTATCTAGATGTCACTTGCTTAGACTCTAAAGAGAGGCATGTCCCTACAAAAAGGAATTAAGATGCGACTGTTGTAGTCGGATTTGAACACTGAAATTTCTCCTTTTCTAAATTTTTGATATATTCTTAATTTTCATCGAAAGTCGATTGTGTATGCGTGATTTTTGCAAATTTTGTGCTGAATTGCGTAAAGAAAACAAAGGCAATGTGACAAGCCGCAAGTCGAAACTTGGTGTTATGTTTCATTTAAAAAATTATTGTTTCGAAAAAAAGTAATGCAATCTTGACATCGGATGACGACTCTCAATTCAGACAATTTAGAATCATCAGCCTAATATGATCGATTGATTAAAAAACTTTCAATCCAACGACAGGTGTTCCCATCGCATTTGCAAAAGCGCAGAAGTTAGTGCACACTGCTTGATCTAATGTGATTGAACGGTTGGTATTTGTCTGATCCAACGGTCATAAGTCATGTCAGATCGAAACTTGCGCGACAATTAAAGGCACCCTTGCGATTTGATGTGATCCAACGATTAGAGATGTTTTGATCCAACAATTATTATGCCATATCGGATGACAACATAGAGGGAAATTAACGAGCCTCTTGCGATATGATATGATCTAACGGCTAAGCCACGATCAATGTTATTGGAACCAAAATGGCATCAGTGGAATTGACTGGTTCACCTGGTTTGGGGGTCAAACTAGTTTGTTTTGAGGTTTGGAATTGGGAATGGTCGGTTTGGAACTAGTCATTCTGTCATGGAACCGGTTTTTCACTGAACCAATTGGTTTTGTACCAAACCCACTGGTTTCATACAATTTGACCAAACACATTCTTTAGAAAAACAAGAATTTTTGAGTGGGGCAACCTAATATTCAAGCCGATGGCCCTAGTATTGCTGTGCAATGCACGGCTCCTTTCTTTTTCATTTTCATCCTTTTAATTAGATTTTTACTATTACCATGAAATGACTTAGAGTGCTTGAGAGTACCTCAGTAGATGGGTACTGAAACCTTGCTATTCTTCAAACAATAAATCCCTGTTGCCAGAACAGTCAACCAAGAGAAAAAATAAGATCGAAAGGCTTCTTCGCTCCCTCAGATAGATAATTCCCTGTGTCAAAACAAGTAGGAAAATAAAAAGAGGAGTGACTAGGTAGGGTGGGATGACCTCCACCGAAACTTGTCCAAGAGAAAACGAGGTCTTAACCCTCAGACCCTTAGGCTCAATCAAACAAAGATGAAATAATCCAATCCAAATCATGCCTTAAATGTTTCTAAGCCTCTTGTATTTACAAATTTTCATGAGGGGGTTTTCTCTTTAATTAATTGAGTGATGTTCACACGAAGCCCCAACTTTGGGATTTTTTTGCCCCAGTTGCCCCAAAACTGACCCAACCTTGGGTATTTTGGGGTTTTCCCCTTTATCGAGGACTATAGCCTACGAGGATCAATATGCTACTTTGTCCCTTGGGCTAATCAATTCCTCGGGGACATCAAATTACCCTTCCCCTTCTTTGCTTGCCCAACAAGGCCAAAGGTCTCCTCATCTCCACCTTTGTGTTGTCCACCAGTTATGGCTTCCTCCCAAATCTCCTTTTGGGTGAAATCAACCCACGATTTGGCCCAATTAGGAAGTTTATCTTTGGCTAGGATACCTATCACAAATGTAGCCCATTGCTTGGTACACCCTTTCAGTGCTACTTTAACAAGATCCACCTCATCCACCTCTTCTCCAATAGCGGAAAGTTCATCATGAACTTGTTGAATCCTTGTGAAGTAGGAGGCTATAGTCTCAGATTTGTTCATCTTGATCCTATTTAGCTTCTCCCTTAGCACAATCTTTCTATTCTGGTTGTCACATTGGTACAACTTAGTGAAGGCCAACCACATTTGATAGGTTGAATCTTTCTTTGTTAAGGGATTATGTGATCCTTCAAACAATCCAAAATGATGCTCTTGGCTCTTATATCTTTCAACTTATGTTCATTTGCTTAGGTAACATCTCGATGAACTTGAATCACTTGGCTTGCAATTTCCCACAAACCATTTGCTATTAAGGCAAGGATGATTTGCTCTTTCCATGGACTGAAGTTTACAAGCCCCTATTGTTGAAATATGTAACTAGGTTTGGTCTTCATAATGACAGATGTAATCATGATTTCATGTATTTAATGAAAAGAGAATTTTTTATTTATTATTGTGAGTCTTGAGGCATGGGTTTCATGCGCAAGAGAATTTATTTTTATAGGTCAAAGCACCCACTGAGTGCTTCTAGATTTGTCATAAAGTCATTGAGTCGTTGTCATGTATGAATGACCCATTTGGGCATGTTACATATTGTAAGAAAGCTTATTTGAGTCAAATTAGAGTCAAAAGACCCTCCAAGACCATGTCAAACATGCAAGCATCAAGTTGGTCTCATGGAGCAACAAGTCGGCCTATAAGGATGTGTCAAGAAGCCTATATATAGAGCCATTGACCTCATTTGAAGGGGACTCACTGAAGCACAAGAAAGTTCGATCAAGGGAGAAAAAAGAAGCCTCATATCCAAGCGAAGAGAAGGAGATCAAGATCGAAGGAAGAGCGAATTACTAATTCTATTCACACGTGCGAGGATATTTAGGACTCCCACTGCTGCAGGAAGACCAAATAATTCAGTCACCAAAGAAGTCCAAACTCGGGTAGAAAAGGAGTCATCTTGAAGGCCGAATTGCTAAAGAAATTTCTCACCAAGCGAAGAAGAAAGGACATTTCCTCCATAATCTTGCTCACACGTGTGGCCTAGGGTTTTTGCTGCAGGCATGTAGCAAGAGGTCGAAAATCAAGAAAAGCCTAAAATAGAGGTGTAGAAGTCAGTTTGACTAACATCGACTTGGAGAAGAAGAATAGATGTTCAAGGAAGCATTGTGACTTGGTCTTGGAGATATTCTTAGGTCAAGGGTCTTGGTCTTGGAATTCGTCAATTGAAGATTCTATAAGAAGAAGAATTCTGTGGGTTTTCCTCTCAAGATTGGACAGGTTTTGGCCCTGGTTGATTGCTTATATTTTGTGTCCTTTTGTCTCATTGTTCTTTATGGTTTGATAGTTGTTTGATGAAGAAGAACACATAATAATAATTAAGTTGAAGAAGAATCTAAGTAAAAAAAGTAAAAATTCCTCACACGCAATCATCATTAATAGAGAAAATTTCTATATCTCACTGCCCTAGATTTCTCAACCCCTCCAACCTGTCTTTATATCTTAGACTTGATGATGCCATATTAGCAGATCGACTTTAGCCACAACACCCTCGCTGCAAGATAAAAAAAATTTGCTGCTGTAAAATAATTTTCTGCCATAAAACCCTTGTGATATCTGTTCTCTCCCACAAAGTTTTATTGCTCCAACAGCATGTTAATTTTTCTCATATTAGATCTGATTTATTTCACTTCATTACAAAATCCCCATAAAATATTTATCTCAAATATTTCTGAATTTGTCAAAAAATAAATACACTGGTATAATAACTTAAAAATGTAGCAGAAATAGAATGAAGAGATCAATCACATTGCAACAGTAAATTTATACCCAACACAATCTTCCTTCATTAAATTTCACGAGAAAATTGTGTTAGACCCATAGAGAATACATAGAAAAATAGAGTTGTTGGGCACTTGGAAGCTCTGCTCCACTGGGAAAATTGGCCTCAAATAATTCAGCTTTTGGAAATCGAACCACTTGAAGCAAAATCGGTCTTCTTTTCTCCTTGTCTCATATGGCCCTTGTATACTCGAGAAATCGACCTCTATCGATAATTTGGCCTCCTCCACAATTCGACAGTCTTCTTCAACAACTCGACCTCCCTCTTTTTAGAACTCAATCGCCTTGAATATCTCCTCAAATTCCTTGCTACACTTTTCTTTCAGTCTAGTTGAGCCTCTCGCTCTAGTGAAAATTGCTTTCCTCCTCTTGTGTGTCTTCACCTCTCCCTTACGCTTATTTTATATTTTCATTTAGCCAAATTCCCTAACCTTAATCTCGTAAATGATCAAATCTAAGCCTCACTTGAGATCAGTTGTTGAGATTATAGCTAAGTCACTTAAATAATTTTGCTATTTATCCTTGGAACATTGGTCTAATAGTCCACAATAATTAATTAGATTAATTATTGTACTTTTCTTAAGTTAACCTTAGGAAAGATATCATAATATCACTTACTCCACCAAGCAAACATCTAAAGAGACCACTAAATATCTTCTACATGCTAAGACACCAAGCCTATGTAGAAGACCTTCCAAAGCTGCAAAATCTTCAACAAATATTAGTGATAACAAGATGGAAGAAGGTGAGGAAATAAAAAGACATCTTGATATGCAGAAGATGAAACTTTAGGAACTTGCTAATGAGAACAAAACATTGAATATCATTAACTTTGGGCTTGTACATACAACTAAGAGAAATTGTATAATCGCTTGCAAAAATGGAATTCCTTTAATGGGTGAAGGCCTCTCTTTAGAAGAATGAGACCTCATGTATTTGGCAAAGACATCTCTCGAGATGTCGCAATTACAAATGACACCTAGATGAGAGTTAACATTCTATTAGATGGCAAAATCCATGAAAAGCAAATTTCATTAAAGACAAAACATACAGCGAGACAAAAACTACTATGTCAAAACTTATATTTATATTGCATGATGAGCAATTGCCATTGTTGCATGATCCTTCGCCCCCCAAGGATCCAAAACTGGAACCGTGTCCCGTATGGATCCTTGGGCAATCCTCCAATGGAACTGCTGATCCAAAAAGCAGATCCGTGGTTCTGCCATTTTGAGGCAATTCCTAGAAATCCAAAACCGTGCGAGCTCAATCTATGGTTCTGGATTCCCGATCCGCGAATTCGAAAAAGGATCCATTGCAAATCCATGGAGGTTCGGGAATGGATCCGCGCGGATCGCTCGCAGATCCAGAGGGAGATGGGTGGTTCCGTGGGGTTCTAATTTTTATTTTATTTTTTCTTGGGTTGGGGCTTTCTAAACACTCCCAAGGTGCTCCCTTGATGCTCCTTTGGTGCTCCCTCATGGCAATGTTAAATTCTTAAAGTAAAAGGATGAAAATGAAAGATAAATGAAAGACATTCTCCTTTATTTTTCATTTTCATCCTTTTACTTAAATTTTTAACATTACCATGAAATGACTCAGGATGTTTGAGAGTGGTTCCAACCTCATCAAACTTCATATGGAGAAAATAGAATTTCATATCCTATTCAAAACTCAGCAGACTTAACAGTTTACCAGAAATTCATGATCAATGAGATTGTGGCATTTCATTAGATTATATAATGTATGAGAGTATGTGATTGGCATTTAATCAAAAGCACCAAGATCTATAGGTGCTTGTGTACTGTAGTGTTGGCGTTGTTAATTGTTGAACTCCTTTGTCATGGCCTTAGCAAAAAATTACCTTTCAATCAAGTCAAAATCATTGATCAAGCATGTGAAGCTTTTTCCACCATATTTTAAGGCTTGGATTAGGTAGTTTGATTAAAATTGGGCAATGTTGACTAATATCCTTACACAATAGAGGTAGAGGCAAAGGCGAGACAAGAGGAGAAGAATCTATATTTAGATGGTTGATGCATATAGAAGGTTGACGCTCGAATAATTAATCATTAATGTACAATGGATGCCATATCTATCTTGTTTTATGTACAAGTATGCATGTTTCCTTATCTTCTACAACTAATTTGGTATTTTGGATGTTTTTATTGAATATAAATGCAAAAGAATAAAATACATATAATATATATAGTAGATGCTTCTGAGACGCATCGCTTCCTAAATTTTTGGGATATGACGCTTTTGCGTATCCACTTCCAAAAAACGTCCCTGCATCGTGCAACATTGGCAATTGACCCCATGGTGTTGATCATAGATCATGTCAATTATTGGATAAAGATCCATGTTAGTAATGTAGCTGTAGATGTATTATTACCTGAATCTATTATTTGATTATTTGTTGATCTACTTGAAATGTTATACTCATATGTTTTCTAATGCATAAAAGATCTTATAAATGGATTTTGTTTATGGCCAATTTCAGCAGACAATTTGACTTCAACACCTACTGAAGAAGCAATTCAAATGGCAAGTAAAGTGATATCAAATGCTAAGGACAAACCCTATAAAAGTATTTTAAAGATGCCTGCATTAGCATTGAATGAGGGAGAGAAATGTGTTTCGAGATTTATAACAAGGAATGGCTTAGTGGGAGATCCTATTTCCATTGAGAAAGAACGTACTATGGTTAACCCTTGGACACCCGAGGAGAGGGGGGTTTTCCTAGAGAAGTTTGCTGCACATGGTAAAAACTTTAGCAAAATTGCTTCTTTTTTGGAACACAAGACTACTGCAGACTGTGTTGAGTTTTTTTACAAAAATCAGAAGTCAGAAGATTTTATACAAATAAAGAAAATGCATAAACTGCACAATAAAAGAGATTATTTTTGTGGAAGTACTTACCTAGCCACCTCAGGAAATAATCAGCATAGAGAGTCAAATTCAGCTTCACTGGATGTATTAAATGCTGACAGTACTCAGGCAGTGGGTATCCGGCATACATTGCAGAAGTATGGTGGAAGGCCATTAATGGGCATGCGCTTTGATCATGGAAGGTTTACTAGTCAATTTTTCATGGACACATCTAACAGAATAATAATTGATTCTGATTTGGACAGTGAGAGCACTGCTGCGGTGGATGTCTTGGCAGGGTTATGTGGTGCTTTTTCTTGTGAGCCAGTAGGTTCATGTGTCACTACCACTGGAGTCGATCGATCTGAAAGTCTTCAGGAGAAAGTTTTCTCCAGTCAACACAGGAAGAAAAATGCTGATACTGATCATACCTTAACATCTGAGGCTGTTGAAAATATTGAAATACAATATTCTTCTGAAGAAAATTGTGAGGAAATCAATTTAGATTGGACTGATGATGAAAAGGCTCTTTTTATTAGTGCTGTGACCATGTTTGGTAAGGATTTTAGAAGAATTTGCCATTATGTCCATTCTAAAACTGAAGTTCAGTGTAAGACATTCTTTAGCAAAGCTCGTAAACGACTTGGACTTGATGAGCTCATACCACATGAATCAAATATCTCAGCAAAAAGAAATCATGGAAGAAAGGACGATGAAACAGGGCTTGATAAGATCTGTGCAGTATTGTGGGATACCGATACTTCTGCAAAGGTCGGTGAAATTCCATATTCAAATGCTTCCAGTGAAGCTGGACCAAACAGCAAAGCTGGCATTGTCTTAAATGATTTCTGTGAGGGTCATCATAGGAGTGAAGTTGAGGATAATCAGAAGAAATCTAATAGTGGAGATGGGAAGGCTTCTCTGAAAGAAGAAACTGAACTAAAAGAAAGTACTAACCTATTGCAAAATGCCACAGAGATGACTTCTGGGAAGGCTCCTGCTTCACCAGATGCACAACATTTTTGGTTTAACCGGTCATTGATGAAAAGGAGGGAAGGCCTACATATGTGTTCATTTGCAGACACACAGCAGAAAAAAGACAATCCAAAGGTCTTACATGCAGATGTCTTATGGCCTGACGAAAGCATAAAAAGTCAAGTCATAGTTGAGTCTTATGATAAAACCAGGGACTTTGTGGGTGATAGTGTTGAAGCAGAAGATCATAAACCTTCTGAGGCAGTTATCTCTTGTTCAGGGAAAAATTCATTTATCAATGATTTGGAAAGATGTCATGATATGGTCAAAAGGGAAGTGTTTATTGATGGCAAAGCTGAATCCAGAAAACATGAAGAGGCGGGGTCATTGATGGAGCCAATATCTTCAAAAGAGGATATTAAATTGCCTGGCAACGAAATGAGGGAGAAAAACCCATTGAATGTGACAAGCCAGGGTAAAATGTCTGCAGGTACTCTAAAGTTGCTCACCTCAGAACCAAATGAAAACTCATTGGACCATTTCTCTTTATTGAATTCAGAGATTTTGAGTTCTGATACGTTGGTCAACCCTACAACTAATGGAAGCAGAGCAGCTTTGCATGCTTCTGATGATGTCTCAAGTAAAGAGAAATGCTTGATAGGTTCAAGGCTTACTGGCTTTGGGGATGATCCTTTTGGCATGAATGTTACGTCTGCCACAAGAAATAGTAAAAGCTTGGTAGGTGGTAAAAGTGCTGGTGCCTCGTCAACTAACAATGTAGCATGGAAAATGTATTTGGATGGTAAGGAATCGATCCGTTTCCCAGTCCATGAACAGGAAAATATGCCTATTGGTACATCCGTTGTTTCTCAGTTCCAACAGAAGACGTCTGATTCATTTTCTTACATGCCTCAGCAAATGATTCATTGTATGAGACCTGAGGTAGTTTCTCAGCAAAATCAGCATATATCCTCTCTTGTTCTTTCCAAGGGCCACAACATGTTTCAGCAGAAGAGTGCATCATCACTGCTGGTAAGGAAGCGACACTTGGACAATCCTATGGTTCATCATTATGAAATAGAGGAAGTCCAGCAGCAAGGTTCTTCTGATTCTGAACTGCCATCTCAAAGGTTTCGAGGTCAGTTGCAGATGGTCAATCAAACAGGGGCTCATGGTCCAAATGTGAAAGTTTACCAGCAAGAAACACTTCCATTGGATTCTGAACAATCGTCATCCTTGCGGTTTGGAGGTCAGCAGTTGCAGATGGTTAATAACATAGAGGCTCATCCCCATAGAAATGTAGATGCTTACAAGCAAGAAGCTCTTCAACAGAATGCCTCTGATTCGAAATTGTCATCCCAAGTTCTTGCAGGTCAGCAGCTGCAGGTAGTCAGTCGGGAAGAAATCTGTAGGGAAAAAGAAATAGGTACTTACCAGCGAGCAGCATTGCAGCATTTGGCACAGGAACATTATAATTCACAAGTGAAAAGCTTTCAACAAAACCAGATTATTCAGCCAAATTCAGATCAACATATGATACAGAAGGTGCAGAATGCTAATGAAGAACATCGGAGCCTGGTTTCGCAGATACTTCAAATGTCAAATTCAGAACAGATTATGGAATTGTCAAATCAGATAAAGCAATCTTCTTTGATTCCAGAGCAGAAACAACATCTTCACCAATGGCAACAGGAATACAAGGCTCACAGTGACATCTGTGAAGATTATATATTTCCAAAGAAAACAGAATGGCAGGTAGAGAGTCACAAACAATTAAAATCCCAGCGATTTGAGAGTAATTTTAACCCCATCATGAAATCAATCTATAGTTCTCAGATACCATCTGTGCCTGGAGAGATTGAAGTCAAATCCTGCCCAACGCCTGTAGAACAGACACCCAGGAGAGGGGATGTAAAACTTTTTGGTCAGAACCTTCTGTCTCATCCATCAAATATATCCAAGCTCCCACCTTCAAAGAATGTTAATATTGAGGCAATCGAGTCTCAGCAAGGTAGTTGCAAAACATTTAATATACAAGAAAATGATGAGTGGTGCCTACCCATGGCAACGATGTCATCAGATAAGCAGCCACAAACATGTCACTCTTGTGTGCATTCTGAAGACATTGCTGCCTCAGCTGAAAATACGAAGTCTGGCAGGGTGCATGAAGCTGTTACAGATATTATTGAACATTTTGTACACGAGGCACAAGAATCTAAGCAAAATCTTGCTAAGGTTGGTGCAGGTTATTTAGGCCAGGATTTTGGTGGGCAAAATTTTCATTCTTGGGAAGGTAGCGGGGGTCATAACCTTTGCATCAATTCAATGCCAGTTCAAACTGGTACCTTACCACTGCCACAGGATCTGAATGTACAATTCAAGGGAAATTCTTTGGTAGGTACCAGTGTAGAGCAACCTGTTAATGCGGGCAGATGCAAGGAGATATCTTCAAATTCATCTGCAATACCATTGGTGCACGGTAGAGTAATACAGGATGTGCCCTATCCCATAAGAGATCCGTTAACTATCAGACACGCTGATTATCATCCTTCTGTACGTAGGGACTTGCGATGTAGCTCCTTTCCTTCTTTGGATTTGAAGTTTCCAGAATGTTCAATTGAATTTCAGAAAAGAAATGGCGTGCTTGATATGACAATGGCGTCTAGCAAACCTGGCAAGTGTGACACAGTGCAATCCATGTTTGCTTTCCCATCTCAGATCAGAAATATTTTCAATGATACAGGTTTTCAGATGGTTGGAGTAATGCCTGGAGGAACTGTTTCAGATCCAGTTAATGCTATTAACATGTTAGACTCTCCAGCAGAGCAAGCGCCTGTCTCCGTGAAGTACCCTCAATTCACAAGAACTGGAGATCTAGAATCTGACAGAGGTGACCACAGTAGATAGCAAATCCTTGCTTGTAAATGTGAATCAGGCCAAATGGCCCATTGTATCATTTTGTATGTTGAAAACAAATCCGTCTGTAACGTGTATTTTCTGTCTATTTGTTCTAATTGAACTGAATAATATGTGCCTCAAGCAAGATAAGGCAATTTTGTCTTATTCAGAAGAAACTGGTCTGTTTCTTGTGATAAGGAATTTCAGCAGAGTGAAGAAGAGGCTACAGAACAACTTGCAAAATTTCGTGTAGAAGAAATACAACTAAACAGAATGTTTAAAATTGGATTATAAACTCAGCTCTTGTTTTTGATTGTTGAAGTGGGCCCATGTTACGGGTCTATAGCGTTTAGAATTAATTTAACATTTCATTCTGATTTCTGTTGTAGTGAATCATCCCCTACATATTAATTCCTTGTCTGCTTAAAAGAGAAAAAATTTATAGCTCTTGCACAGCTGTTGGCTGTCTTATACACTCTTACACGTCAGGAACTGGATGGGACTAGAAAACCCACGAAGTGGAGCACCTCAGAGGAGTTGGTCAGGTTACATTAGAGGAAAAATTAATTTGACAGGAAAATTCTATTCATTTTTACTTGAAAGTTGAGTTCAATTCAAGTTTCTGACGACATGAAAACAACTTCGAACATACAGCTTGCTGCTCCACACAAAAAGTGATTTCTGAAAGAGATTATTAATTAGCTATTATGATCCAAGTTTCCTACCTTTGGGAAGCTGATCCTGCCGCAACATACCGACGCAATAAGGCAGACCATGTGGCCAGACCACTTATGTAACACGGTAACACATACAGTTCTCCCCACCACCGAGCTCTCTTTCTAGAAGTCACCTCTCTCCTCCAATCGAGCCGCCTTTGTATCATTATTAATCTAATCTCAACTACTCTCGAGGAAGTTACATTGTTCCTAATTAATATGCAGTAAATTGTTGCTAAAGGAATCATTATTACCATAACGTTTTTGGTGATTTTCCTCCTATACACCATTCTGTTTTAGTATAACGTTCTTGGTGGTCTTCTAGCAATACACCATTCATGTCCATTGCTTTATGATATTAATTTTCTGGAACATTGATTGTTCATAAAATTTGGTTTTTAAGTCAACTAGTTTTTGTTTTATCACAACTTAAATGAGTCTTTGGATATTATTGTTTTCTTTAAACTCTCTCATAATATTATGTTTAATGTTATATCAACATATTGTGATTTGAATATCAACATATTGCGATTTGAATTGTTTTTGTAATAAGGGTTTTTTGACGTTGTTGAATCTATTTACACATCCAACAACACAATTGGAATAATGAAAAATTGCAATTTGACCAAAAATTATATTATAAAAAAAAAATTGCAATTTGACCAAAAATTATATTATAAAAAAAATCCAGATAGTATAAAATTTAGACTTGGTTATTAATTAAATTAATTTGAATACTTGATTCCCCTTTTCACTGTTAATATTATCTTCTGTCATCAAATTCTTCATATGATTTTCTTTTTTTCTAATTAAATTAATTTGGAACAAGTATTTATATTTTTAATTGTAGATTTGATTGATAGTTAAAATTGGTTATTTTTCACTTTATTTGATGCAAGATGGAGCTCCTCCTCTCAATCGCCGCAACTAGGGTTTAACCTTAGTTGCTTGAGCTACCCTGTCTCCATGTACCCTGCTTTGTGCATATTGCTAGCCATTAGATCCATGACATATTTGGTTCAAATAACTCCTTCAATGGTTTATATGGGCTGCAACTCCCCCTTTGGTGCACCTTCCAATGACGAGCCTGTCTTTGATCTCATCAATGGTGCTTCCAGAGATTTTTCTTTCAAAGATGTGCTGCAAAAGTCTTTTGCTTAGTCTCCCTCCCTTTTCGTGCATGAAACCCCATCTATTTCCATTCCCATTAGCCTTGATGCTGATGAAGAGGTAGATTTTCTTGATTCTAGTATCTTGGTTTTCCCTTTTATGGGTTTTGGCCTTGGCTAGCAAACCTTCATGACTAGATCTCAAAATATTGGATTCGAGTGATCAAACAAGAAGTTTTCATTCATTCTTATATGAAGGGCTTATTTTTTGCTAGTTTGACATTATCGGAGGTCCATGGTTTTGGGGCAATGCCGGTCTATGCATAAAGCTCTAGTCTCCCTCTTTCAATCTTTAATAGAGATTTTGGCTACAAAAATTGTTTGGGTTAGGCTTCCTAATCTACTGCTTCACCTTTGGGGTTCACCCACTCTTAGACCCATTGGATCAGCTCTAGGAAAGTTCCATTTTGTCTCCTGTGAAACTCAAGTGTAGTATAGCAACATATGCAAGGATTTGTGTGGAAATGGATTCCAGTTCAAGGTTTTGTTGACGGTGTTGGAATTTCGTTGACCAAGGGGGTCCCCTTGATGTGAAGTACCAATTAGACCTCACATCATTTGGAGGAGGAACCCCACTCAAAGTATCGACCCGACCACCATAACTCTAAGATTTGACTTGGTTGCAACGAATAACATAAGAGAGTATGCACATAACTTTTGAAATCAGCAAGTTGACATTGTGAAACACCAATTGGAATGTGTAAAATGAAGCTTTCATGAGGGGAGAAAAGAGTAAGTCTCTATAAGGAAAGTAATAGTACTATCCTAAGAGAGGCACACAAGAGAAAAGAAAGATTTGTTAGTTATCTAGCGAAGTAGTTTACATAGACACAATGATCATTAAAGAAAATACAACACACATTCAACAATGTTGGACACTTAATCCTCAAAGGGTTGGTGTGGAAGTTGAACAGTGAAAGGGAGTCCAAGAGGCCACTTGGAATATGAAACCAAGGGTCACTCCAGTGTATTATAAATATATATCATTGTGAATACTAAGGCATTCAAGGTTTATTTTTCATATCACTGGTCTCCACCATGGTGACGTTTAACAAACAAGATGAACACCAAAGCCAATGAAATAGCTCAATTTGTTTAGTACATATAAACATACATATGCCACAAGCATCCAAAGAATAACCTTACAATATTCACAATACATGCATGAAAATGTGTTGGCTCAACAAGCTTCTAATGGTTAAGTGAAAGATCCAAGTACACAATTACAATGGTGAGACACTAGCTCCAATAGTGGAATATTAAGTCACTACTTGCTCCTCCAAGGAATGATCTTCTCTCCTATGCCAAGCTAGAGGAGCCAAAACTAGCTCTCAAAAGTCCAAGCCTCCAAAAGCCCTTTGCTTGAGTTACGAGGTTTCTTTTATAGCAAGAGTAATGAATTTTCATATCCCTTATGAATCTTGAGCTTCCCTCATGGTTCTTTGACTTCCTAAGCGACGTATGAACTTCTATGACTCTTTGGTCCACATGTGACTTTTCATATTCCACATGTGACTCTTGGACTTCCACACATTTACATTTTGTCATTTTCTTGAAAATACATAATTACATTCCACATCATGTGGCAAGACCCATTGACACATATGACATTGTGATGACACTTGGATAGACCATGAGTTGGCCACTACGACATAAGACTTCATTGTGATGCATTCATGCCAAGTGCCTCTCCTTGCTACTATGTATTGCATTCTTGATGATAGATCTGATTTGTACTTCATCTTCACCCTCCAAAGGGTCTTGGATCAATGTTGGAACTTTTTGAGTCATCATGGAATGTCATCATTCTGTTCATGTCTTCATGATGATTCTTCTTTGCAAGTGATTCTTTATTTCTTCTCCTTGGCATCTTCCTTGAGCATCACCTTGCCATGTTGAAGTGGTACACCTGCCAATAAAGTTCACTCATGACAGAGCAAGACCAGTCTGGGAATCATCTATTCTACCCCTACTTTGCTCATGGAAGAACTGATTGTGATGGGCTTGTGTAATGGTTGAGGAGGAAAGGCTTGCTGGGAATTGCACAGTTGAGCTCAGTAGTGGCTGAGGGAAAGCACCACTGCTCATTGGCAATGTGTACTATGCTATAAGGAGGGGCTCTTCAGGGTCTAGCATAGTGGGCAAGTGCAAGAGACAAGGTTGATGAGTCTGTTGACTGAAAATACGAAGTGTGCAGTGCTCAAGAGAGAGGGAGACAATGATAGCGTAGTTTAGCTTCACAGTGACTATGGGAGGACCTTACTTTGCACTGGAAATGTGCAATGTGCTGAGGGAGACAAGGTAGAACAAGGGATGAAAAAGTGAGGGGTTCCAACAAGTAGAGAAGGCAAGACTAGGCACAGCAACTGCGCAATGCGCAATGATTGAGAGGTAGGCTCCTATGCTAACATAGTTGAGGCTGCATTGGCTTAGGGGTGGACTCACTATCCACTAGAAATGCACAATGCGCTAAGGGAGGCTCACTAGAAGAGAGGATTGCGCAGTTGTTTGAGGAAAGCAACAAAAAGTCAAGTCACTTTGCCTATGAGATGTTCACTGCATTGTGAAGGAAGGATGAATTTTGTATTGCGCAATTTTCTTTTGCAAGGGGATAGAGGAGGCCTTGCTATCAACTAGAAATGCTCCATGCACTATACAAGGCATAATTGATCCGAGCTCAGTGTAGTGAGTTAGTACAAGCAATAAGAGTTAGTGACTATGCTTTGAAGGTGCTCAATGTGCAATCATAGGAGTTGACATTGAGAAAGACTTAGTGCACAAGTCTGGGAGGGAGAGATTTCATCAATGAAGCTCATGGATAGGCAATGCTCATCACCTAGTGAGAGATTAATGCTTTCATGACTTGCACCTGATAAGAAGACCAAGAAGAGCTCCAAAATGGCCAAGTGTGGGACCAATAGAGTAAGAGGGAGAAAAGCATCTGAACGAGGCTCAAACATGGATCACACACATGAATACCATCAATACAATCCAGGGGAATGCACAAGAATCAGAGCACAAGTCTGGGAAGGATATATTTCATCAATGAAGCTCATGGATAGGCAGTGCTCATCACCTAGTGAGAGATTAATGGTTTCATGACTTGCACCTAATAAGAAGACCATGAAGAGCTCCAAAATGGCCAAGTGTGGGACCAGTGGCGTAAGAGGGAGAAAAGCATCCCAACGAGGTTCAAACATGGAGCACACACATGAATACCATCAATACAAGCTAGGGGAATGCATAAGACTCATGATCAACAATCACATCTTGAAACTACAACAAAGTGACACTTATTTCTAAGCATGACAGTTGAAACATCACTTTGTGACACTTAGAAAACAACTTGCGACACAAGTGTCGGTTGGGACCAGAAAGTGTGTTGAGCTATGGGAATGTGTCTAGCTCATATTCTTATGATATATTGGACCATATAATGTAGAAGAATGCACTAGAGCTACCTATAGTGATGTGCAAAGGTCTAACACATACAAAAGAAAATAGTTAAAAGCGACACTTGCGATAGCAAGAAAAAGTGAAACCACAGTTGCAAAATCTAAAGAAAATGAAAGCGACACATGTCAGAGTGAAGATGAAGTGAAAACAACACTTGTTAAAGTGAAAGCAAGCAAAAACAATGATCATAAAGGTGAAAACGACACTTGCGAAAACAAAGGTGTGTAGAAACGACCGTTGAGAAAACTCACTAGAATAGAATTACAATTGGAGCCAAAGTGAGAGGCATTGTTTATGGAGAGTGTGCACTCACTGTCAGCATAGGTTGCGCAGTGCACTGTCCTTACAGACTACGCAATCACTATCAACAGTGATTGCGCAAACCTTACTTTCAGGAGTTGCACAATGCCTATCTAAGCTTGCATAGAAAGAAGTGCATTTATGAATTCATCATGGATTGAGCATGTATGAGAAAGTGAATTTGCCACTTAGAATCTGAGAAGAAGACTTAAAACACACTTCAAAACATCAACTGAGTATGAAGTGACAATGGCATGACAAATCATAAGATCCTTAGTAGGCTCCAAAATTTAAGTGTAAGCAAAATTTTGAAGGGTGTTGACGCAACGTCAACAAGTTTCCAATTTTTTTTATTTTGATTGGTAAAATTTTTCTTGGACCCAAAACTTAGATGATGAGAGTGTTTCTTTGGGTTGGAGGGATTGCTTCGAAACAAGGCATATTATAGTTCAATGCCAAAAATGATCTTAGAAAATAAAGAAGCACCATTGGAAATCTATTTGGTGGATTGGCTCTATAGAAGATCACTAGATCTTTTTCCGTGATAAATCTCCATCTATAGATCCTTAGACTCAACCGACTCTAGATTCACAAGAAAAAGAAAATATTCAACCTTACATGATTTGGGGCAAGAAACTCAAGGAAAGCTAGGCCCTTGGCTAATGCTAAGTTGGGTAGACCAAGTTGAAGACGCTGACAATATGGAACAAAAATAATCACTGGTTGAAGATATTCCAAGCATGGAAGAATCAAAGATTACTCCACCTACTTCAAAATAAGTCTGGGCAAAAGTAGGGAAGAAGAAGAAATCCTTTGCAAAATTTCAACCAGTGACGACAATAAGTCAGACTTGGAACTTGGTTTAATTATTTATTGCTTTTGTATCTTGTTATGTAACTAATTCGTGTAAATAATACTCCAGGAATGTTGGAATGTAGCTCTTGTGAGTATATGGAAAAATAAGTCAATCACGTTCTTTTTGGGCATTTTGACAGTCACTAATCCATATCAATATACCTCAATCTTTGGGCAAGCAAGTTATTTTGAGGTAATTCAATGGTGTGTCATGATCATAGATTTTTGGTTGATATAATTTTTTCCAATTACGATTAAAAAAAGTTTGTTATTTTTCAAATATTTTGCAAAGATGAATATCATCGGTTATAAAATATATTATTTTTCAACAAAAATTGGAAAATTTTAATTAAATAAAAAGATTGTAGCCAAGGTTTACAATTGAAGAGTGTTGACATTATGACCAATGTGTTGTCCTTAATGGAAACCCACTTAATATGTCGACATGATGGTAGCAGGATGAGTATTCAGGTCATTACATATTGAATATTGGTTCAGAGACAGAGGAATGATAGAGATAAAGTTTGAAGAAGTATACACGGGTTCTATGAAGCAAAGTTGCGTACGTACATAGGTATGGTGAAGAAAAGTCGCGTACAATTTCTGCACCATGGTATTCTAAATACTAGGGGTATTTACCATGATATTGGCCCATAGTAGTGAGCGCGACAATGAATATTTGATCTCATCAAAGAATACCACCGGCATAACGAAGGGTTTGACCCATGGTATTGGCTAAGGCCTAAGCTATATAAGGAGATGGAGATCAAAGTGTTTTGACTGTGCATGATTTGGGTTATAGATGAATTGTTTGATCTGAAATAAGTGTGCACCCGAGAGTGTGATGATGGATAAGATCTTATAGATCTAAAATGACTACACATTGAATAATCTGCTTATGGGTTGATAGATTTGTGATGATGATGTTATGATGTACGTCTTTTATTGTGTGTGTTGAGATTTGGGTTTGATTGATCTGTTGTGCAGTGAAGGTATCATTCAGTAGTTATAGATCTATACACACGTTTTCTTTAGAAATATCGCGTATATACGCGAATCTTCTTCTGAGTATTCGTGTATCGATTATGTAGTATGTACATATATGTACGCCGGTATGCTTCTTGAAAGGCATGTACATACGAGGAACTATCTTATAAGGGTTGCATACATATGTTAAGGTTTTGCTGTATATGATGTATGATCAATCTTGTTGTGTTCGCTGATGTCTGTCGATGAAGTATTTCATGATGATTTGTGTTTGACAATACTTGTTGAGGTTGAACTGATTATGTTATGAAATGTTGAATAGTAATGATGCTTCTATGAGATGATCTGTATTTGGTTTAGAGATATGTGACAAGGTTAGTATGTGTTTCAGTGATTGATTTCAATAGTGTAGTGATTCAGTTTCAGGGTTCAATATTTTAAGATATGTATGCAAGTTATCTGAAGAGAAAGCGCGTATATACGTGTGTATGTCTTGTCATAATAGCGTATATATTATGATTGACCAAGGTTTGTAGTGACATGATCTGGTTTATGTGATGAACAATAAGTAGTCTGACAATTTGATGAAGAGTATACAGTGATTTGAGATGATCTAGCTGCTTTGGTTGTTTGAGATTCAGTGATTGGTTTATTCAATGATTTGATGATTAAGTTGGTTCAGTGATTTGATATAGTGATTGGTTCAATTTTTTATTTGATATTGGGCTTAAATGATGGTAGTGGGTCCAATATGAAAAAATGGTGAAAGGTGGCATATAGGTTGTGTTGTTTTGAGTCAGGCGGATCCAGTATGAAAATTATGAAATGTGGTCCACAAAAGTGCTGAGGGTTGGAGCCTTCAGCGAGAAAGTCAATGCTTCCTTCTAGTGATAGCTGGTGTTGTCATTTTTTCTAGCACCCATAGCACAAGTGCTTTAGGAGATATATAAAGCTTCCTAGAGACAGCCTCTAGGTTGATTGTAGACCAATGCCTATGACATTTTAAAGAGAGGAGTGCATTGTAAGATTAGCATTGGGACTTTCTGTTGCACTCCAATTGTCACGTAGTTTGAAAAGATAATGAAGGGGGGCTTGGTTCAATAGTCCTTAATCAAGGTAAACTCAAGAAAATATATGGATCTAAATGCTCAGGGGGTAAATTGGGATAATCTCAAAGAGAAATGTCTGGTTCTGGTGGTCGACACATAAAAATTGGTAGCTTAATATTGGAGTTGTAGTAAAATGAAGAGGATGAGAGAAAGGAAGGAATTGTATGCATAGGGATGGGAACGATACATAATCCTAAGAAACAATATTTTGACAGGAGGATGGAAGGGAATGGCAGAAACAATGGAGCGCTAATCAAGGTCCCAAACTATATGAATCATGGATACATTTATCGGCAAACAAAAATTAGTAAATCTATGGACATTATAGTTACTGTAGGCTATCAAATAACGCAAGTAAATATATAACTATGCATGTACTTCTCACTACTTAGCAGCAAGCATACAACCATGAATAAGAGGGAAACCAACAACTTCATTACACTATTTCAAAGGGAGAAAGACCATACATGAAGTGATGTACAAAGGAGAAAAACATACTGTGCATTGCTCTAATTGGAATCACCAAAGAGTTTCATTAATCCTCAAAATGAGTCCAATTCACCAATCCATTACATTTAGCAATGCACAACTCAAGTCCCTCATGAACAGGCAAATAGAACCAAAAGTGGAATCACCGAATTTGGACCCCTCGGGTGCAGAGTTCTGGAACCACTATTAAGTGTTTCTCCCCCCTATTTATAAGGAGAGGGGGAGCTTTGAATTAAGAGTTACAAAATATCTCAGCCAGAGCTCCAGCTGTCTGACCGACTCACTGTCTCGACGTGCGATAGATCTGTTGCCCAAATGATTACAATAAGGATTTGATTCTTTTCTTTAAAATGCAAGAAATACATAATAAATAAAAGTAAGTAAAATTGAATGATGGTGAGGAAAGTATATCACAACCATCCTTATAATAGCCTTTGATTAGGCCACATCTCTGCCATGTTACTCTTCATATTATCTCGATTAGTTCCTTGTCACGTTTGGTCTCAACCACTTTAATTCTTTACTTACAGGGACCGGAAGTGATCACTCATGATGGCCATAACAGATTCTGAGCACATTAGCCAACTCATCTGTCCCCTTAACTTCTTTAACATTCTATAGGAACCAATCATGCCCTGTGAAACAATCACACAAGTGTATTGGAGCTCAGGCTATTCGGGGACTTTGAATTGAACAATCACTACAAAACTGCGAACACCGATCTCCGATTGGCCTCCTTCGCCTTAGCCCCGAAGCTTGGATGGAAACTGCATATAGAGGCCTGGGGACTCAAGGTCTAAGCCTTAAGGGGTTTAAAACCCTTTCGCTGGGAAACAGGCCAATTATTTGAAATTACATCACTACAATGGTCCCAACGTACAAGTCATAAGGCCACAACACATATGCACCTGGGCCTTGTTGAATATCAGAAGTCAACAATCGACGATTTCATCACATTGTATTTAGTGCACCCTCCCAAAATTCGCGACATGTGACGTGCAACGTGGCCCGATCTATGTGGAGAGGGAATGAGGGATGGGTCGTGCCAAGGCTTGAACCCATAAAAACCATCAATAACCTCTCTTCGCTTTATAAAATATTTTATTAACCTTTTACGCAACCATTGATCAACATGCATGAAACACACATTTATACCGCTCGCCTCGTGCCACCTGTCCACATCGTTTTGGGTCCACTATATCGGGTGTTTCCCCAATATGCTTCTTTACAAAATGCCAATTACATGCTGCTCCTTTTTTGCGATCGCCCCTTTATGCTCGACCCCGCCTTTGGTTCCTTAGCCTATTTGTGATCGTGGGCTAGCCCCCACATTGGAGCCCCTCAATCGGAAGTCTTCAATTAGAGATTTCTGAAAATGGCAAGCATTACAAATGTTGATATCTTTCAAACTCTGATTTGCAACTTGCGACTATGATGTCATCATTGCCACGTGGCGCGTTGTGAAAGGTGACATGTGTCACTCTGTTTTGGCCCCTTATGACCCCTCAAAATGCTGAATCTGCATGGCACGTGTTCACTGTACTGCCACGTCATGATGACATTAGACGCCACATGGCTTTATCAAGACCAATGGTATTCTGCCAAATGGCCCTCTAGAGGAGAGATAAAAGCCACACCCTCTTCTGGTTTTGTGACTGAGTTCATTTTTTAAATGCTTCTAGGCATTCCCTGATAGTTTACACTATCGTTGTTTTTTTCCCACAATTCCTTTATAGTGGTCACTTTAAGATCGCTGATTATCGATTTGCGACATGTCTTGCGTTGTTGCGATATTCGATTGCCAATTTCAACCCAGACCTCCGACATTGCGGGGCCTCTGATATGCCATGCTTCCCGATCCTCCAATTTGCGATTTGCGACATCTCCCAAACCTCCGATATGCTCTTCTTTCTTTCCTTTCAAAGGGAACAAAACCCCTTAACTTCAACTGACCATATCTTTTGATCTAGAAGTCCATTTTTGGACTTCCACATATCATTGGAAATATTATTCCGAGCACTATACCATGGATATGGTCTGATTTAGCTTTGAGTGCTTATGTGGTTTGGAAGATGACTGCAAATTTTTTTGTTCTTTTGCACCATTTTGATAGTTAAAATCACATTTTGCAGTGAGTGAAAACATTGGCTCCAACTGGGGGCAGTGCCTTGCTGGAAAGGTGTTGAGAACCTGCGAACCCGTAGCCTTTGCCATTGGGCATGGAGTAAAAAATATAATGAAATTATAAAACAAAAAAAATCTCCATGGAACTTTATTTGCAGGGAGTCATTTTCTCATTAAATTGAAATGCATAAATATAAATTCTAATAACTGGAATTTAAATGCTCAACTAGTGATCTTATTTATATACAATTCCTACTTATGTATAAGGCATCAATTCACCTAAGTGATGTCAACCCTCTAATGGATGTCAACCCTCCAATGGTACTAGGTCAACATTTAGGTGCAAGACCTAATGCCTCCATCCTGCTGAAATTTTAAAATTAAAACAAACATACCCCATGAAAAAAAAAAAAAAAACTTGATGCATACTCCTAAAATAACCTCTGCTTCTGACCAAATAATGTTGTCATGTAGTCAACTATAGGGTCATAGAACTGATGAGAAAGACTTGAAACTGCGTCATATTCTTGAAAAGTCTGCAGACCAACATCCTCTTGGTTAGGGCAACCACAAATATTGTTCAACTGTTCGACTTTAGGTTTTTCAAGGAAAAAATGTCGCTGATATTTTGCTACCCATTTGTCAATGGGCCAACCCTCTTGGAAATCTGCAATAGAATCTTCAGTTTCTGAACTGTAAAAGTCATAGACTAGAGAACCTACTGAGGATTCCTGACATGAATCTTTCTGCAACAGGTAACCACAAACACTACTTGGTCCTTCAACTTTGGGCTCTTCTTGAAAAATTTGTTGATGGAAGCCTTCTCCCCACTTGCTTGTAAGTAGATCCCTTTGACCATCTGTAACAGTCTCATCCTCCTCTGAATCATATGAATCATATATTGGAGAATCTTCATCAACTTCATTACTCGCTTCTTGAACTTGTTCTCCATTTGAAGGATGTGAATTGTGCACTGGAGCCTCTTTGTTAACCTCTTGGTGGGCCTCCTCTTTTTGTGAAACTTCCCATAACTGACACTGTTGTGGTTCGGCATTGCTCGACTCCCCATTGAAGTCATACGAATCACAAGAAAGAGAATCATACAATTCGATAGAGTAAGACCTTTGAGGGATTGTCTGCAGCTAGATGTTGACTCCTTCTTTGCTTTCTTGATCATTGGGCGATGCTTTTTGATGCGAGTAGATATCTTATTGGAATGGAGTCTCACAAACATCTTCAACAAGATCATTAACCTCATAAATATTTTCATCATTGAAAGATGCACAACAATCTTCAAACATATCATCTAGTGGATATAATATTTTGAAATAATGATTGAATGTTATGTGAAAGCTCTTTAAGGAAGATATGCTGCCATGAGGTATTGTTCTATACCAAACTCCAACATCCTTGTCTGAAGAATACATGAACAATTTCGTTTGTAGATCTTCAATAGCAATACCCTGTTGTTTCATGCATTCATGAAAGTCCTTGAGGGGTTAGTCCAACCTTTAATCTGTGTTTCCATTGAATCTAGGCAAATAGGTATTCCAATCATGAAATGAAGGGACATGATTGGGATAACAAACAATAAAAGAAAAATCTAGTGGGGCACATTTGTTGGCTAAGAATGCAGGAATGGCCATTTTGAAAACCCCTTTTGGTGAGTGATCACAAGTTTAGATCTAGGGGAAGTTTTATGCTGTTTAGCATCAGAGCGAGTATGAGGCAGCTTGAAAGCCAGGATGATCAAATAAATATATAGATAATGGAGTAGCCAGGGTGTTTATAATGAAATTTAGACAATGGAGTCGCCAAGGTGAGAGGTATTCAACTCACACTCTCCTTTTTCACCTGACAGAGGGAATGTAAAAATTTGTCACACCCAAGGAAAAATAATCTAATTTGTTCCCCAGTAATGACACCAAGAGGATGTTGTCGCTTTTTCTAGCACTTGTAGCACAAATACTTCAGAAGATATAAAAAGCTTCCTAGAGACAACCTCTGGGTTGATTGTAGACCAGTGCCTAGGACATCTTAAAGAGAGGAGTGCAATGGAAGATTATCAATGGGGCTTTCTGCTGCACTCCAATTTTCATGTAGTTTGAAAAGATAATGAAGGGAAGCTTGGTTCAATAGTACTTCATCAAGGTAAACTCAAGAAAATACATGGATATAAATGATCAGGGGGTAAATCAGGCTAATCTCAAAGAGAAATGTCTGGTTCTGGTGACTGACACACAACAATATGCAACTTAATATTGGAGTTGTAGTAAAATGAAGAGAATGAGAGAAAGGAAGGAATTCTATGCATAGGGATGGGAATAATACATAATCTTAAGCAAAAATATTCCAGCAGAAGGATGTGTTGGGTGTGGAGCCCGATTATCTTCTTTATTCAAAGGTATTGCTGCGTTGGACCCCAGTTCGTAATGAGACAACAATGCCGCCAGGGGGGGTGACGAACCCCCCTCCCCTCCCGAAGCTAAAAATAGATGTAAAATTTCCTTGTAAAATATTGTAATTTCGTAGTCAATCTGAGCCGTTCATTAGGCAGATGATATGACGATAGAAGTTATGTTTAATTTAGTGTTTTTTTTCCCTAGAAGACAACGCCTCACTATATATGAGGGAATTGTATTGCGATGATGTAGATGTGTATTTTGAGCGACACAAGAGAGAGGAGATTGTGTGAGAGCGAAGAGGAAATTACAACGGATTTTCTATAGGTTGTATCTCTTTATTTTGCTGGATAATATAAAGTAAGGACTGACTATTTCTCCATGGACATAGCCCAAATTGGGTGAACCACGTATATTTGTGTCTTTTTTATTTTATGCGTTTTCTGTGTTTATATTTCTGCAATATTTAATGTGTTCCATTGCTCTGTAATATATAATTTTTTAACAACTGTTATTAGAGCCGAATGTTTATTTCACTAATAAACTTGCAGGAGAGAAGGGTTCCTGGTTCGAGTGGAAGAAATGGCGGAAGATGGTAGGTTTAGGGTAAAAAATTTTAACGACCAAAACTACTAGTTGTGGAAGATGCATATGGCAGATTATCTGTATCAAAAATATTTGTACCTACCATTGAGCGGAAAGACGAAGAAACCGACGAGTATGATAGACACAGAATGGGATATTCTCGACAAAAAGACACTTGGAACAATTCAGTTGTGCCTAGCGGTGTCAGTAGCCTTTAATATTTCAAAGGAAATGACAACAAAGGGTTTAATGTCGGCATTCGCCAAATTATATGAAAAATCATCGGCCTCAAATAAGGTATTTCTTATGAAACATTTATTTAATATGAATATGTCAGAAGGTGGATCTGTTGCTGATCATTTAAATGAATTTAGTATGATTACCAGTCAGTTAAGTTTTGTAGGGGTAAATTTTGATGATGAAGTTAGGGCTCTATTATTTCTGTGCTCATTGCCAGAAAGTTGGAATGGTTTAGTTATGGCCATTAGTAACTCTATCTCTGGATCTAGTACTTTAAAGTTTGATGATGTTGTTGGTGCAATTCTTAGTGAGGCAATGCGACAGAAAACCTCCCGTGAGACATTAGGTAATGCTTTGATTACAGAGACTAGGGGAAGACAAATTAAAATAGGAAAGAGCCTAGGATATCGCAGTAAGTCAAGGAAAGACAGATCTAAGTCCAGGTTGGGGATAGTGTGCTAGAAATGTGGGAAGAAATGACACCTAAAAAAATACTAAGTTTTGGAAGGGAAAATAAGGAGATACACAACAAGAAAACAATCATGAAGCGAATTTGACAGGTGATGTGTTGCAAGATGTTTTGATTCCTTCATTAGAAAATATTATTGATGCTTGAGTGGTAGATTCAGGGGCCTCATTCCATGCCACTCCTAATAGGAAACATTTTCGTGATTATGTTCAAGGGGATTTTGGAAAGGTTCGTTTGGGTGATGATAAACCCTGTAAAATCATTGGAATGGGTAAAGTTTTCATAAAACAACAAAATAGAAACCAATGGCTATTGAAGGGAGGTAAGACATGTTACAGATCTGAAGAAAAATCTACTTTCAACAGGGTAGTTGGGAGGTGAAGGCTGTGTAACTAATTTTACAAATAAATCTTGGAAGGTCACTAAAGGAGCCCTAGTAATAGCAAAAGAAGAAAATGTTGGTACATTATATTTATGCAATGATATTTCTAATTCTGTTAATGCTTTAACCTCTATAGGAGCAGATACAAGATTATGGCATCATAGGCTTGGACACATGAGTGAGAAGGGGATGAAGGTTATTCTCTCAAAAAATTTGTTGCCAGGTTTGAAGCATGTTGATTTGGAATTCTGTGAGAATTATATTTATGGAAAACATAAGAGTTGGATTTTTGAGAGTTGGGAAAGAAAAAAAGAATGAAAAATTAGAGTTTGTGCATACAGATGTATGGGGAACTGCTCAGGTATCTTCTCTCGGTGACTCTCGTTATTATGTTACTTTTATTGATAACGCAACAAAAAAAACTTGGATTTATTATATTCGAAATAAATCTGATGTATTTGATACTTTCAAGAAATGGAAAGATTTGGTTGAGAATGAGACTGGAAAAATGTTGAAGTGTCTCAGATCAGACAATGGAGGTGAATATTGCAGCAGAGAGTTTTATAAGCACTGTTCAGAGCACAAAATTTGCAGAGAGAAGACAGTTCCAGGAACACCACAAGAAAATGGTGTGTCAGAAAAGATGAAGCGAACAATCATCGAGTGTGCAAGGTGCATGAGATTGCATGTTGGATTGTCTTTACAATTTTGGGCAGATGCTGTAGATACTGCTTTTTATTTAATAAATAGAGGGCCTTCAAGTTCCTTGGATGGTGGTATTCTAGAGGAGTCATGGACAGGTAAAAAGGTAAACTACTCATTTTTAAAGACTTTTGGTTGTGAAGCCTTCGTCCACATTAATAAAGAAAATAGAACAAAGCTTGAGGCAAAATCAATGCAATGTACCTTTATTGAATATGGTGTTAATGATTTTGGTTATTGCTTATATGATTATGAAATTCACAAAATCATTAGGAGCAAAGATGTCATATTTAATGAAATGGTTTTGTATAAGGATCAGATGTAGGGAAAGAAATAGGAAAAAGAAAACAGAGAATACACAGTGCTTGAAGAGATCACATAAAAAGTAGAGTTGTTTGAAAATCATAATGATCAACAACCAAAACAAAAACAAAAACCACAATAGCAGCTTGCGCCTAAAACACTTGAAATTTGTGTTAGAAGATCTACTAGGATAAGTAGAGCCCCTGAACGATACTCTCCTTCATTATATTATGTATTGTTGACTGATTCTAGTGAGCCAGAATGTTATTAAGAAGCAGTGCAGGTAGAAACAACGAAGAAGTGGGAACTAGCCATGAAAGAAGGGATGGGATCCTTGGTACACAACCAGACTTGGGACTTAGTCAGGTTGCCTGCAGGTAAAACAAAATTGCATAATAAATGGGTTCACTGGTTGAAGGAAGAAGATGAAGGTAGAAAAAAGCATAAATCTAGACTCCTGGTGAAGGGATTTTCACAGAAAAAATATATAGACTTTGATGAGATATCTTCTCCTATTATTAAAATGACTTCAATCAGAACTATTTTAAGCCTAGTAGCTGCAGAAGATTTGCATCTTGACCAATTATATGTAAATACTAACTTTCTCCATGGGGATTTGGAGGAAGAGATATATATGCAGAAGCCACAAGGATATGAGGTCAAAGGGAAGGAGAAACTAGTGTGCAGGTTGAAGAAGAGCTTGTATGGTTTAAAACAAGCTCCAAGGCAGTGGTATCTAAAATATTGATAGGTTTATGTTTGAACAAGGTTATACTAGATGTCACTATGATCATTGTGTTTATCTCAAAAGGAAAAATGATGGCAACTATATTATATTATTATTGTATGTAGATGACATGCTTGTTGCAGGTTCTAACGTGCAAGAAATAAATGTGATCAAAAGAAAATTGACAAATTCATTTGCAATGAAGGATTTAGGTGCTGAAAACAAATCCTTGGTATGAGAATAAGTAGAGACAAGAAAAATTGCATATAAACATTGTCTCAAAGTGAGTACATACAAAATGTGTTGAAAATATTTAATATGCAGGATGCAAAACTAGTTAGTATACCTTTGGCTAGCCATTTAAAACTATGTAAGGAGATGTGTCCCAAGACTCAGGAAGAGATGAATTATATGTCTAAAGTTCCATATGGATCAACAGTTGGAAGCTTAATGTATGCAATGGTCTGCACAAGGCTTGATATGTACATGAACAATCCATGAAAAGAACATTAGATGGCAGTGAAGTGGATTCTCATGGATTTGAGAGGTACCACATATCAAGCATTATGCTTTGGTGGTTCAAACATTGCTCTAAAGGGATATGTCGATGCAAATATGGTAGGTGATAGAGATAATAGGAGGAGCACCACAAGGTATGTGTTTACTGTAGGTGGAACAACTCTTAGTTGGGTTTCAAAATTGCAGAGTGTTGTTGCACTCTCAATGACGGAAGCAGAGTATGTTGCTGCTACAGAGGCTCGTAAAGAAATGATTTGGTTACAAAGGTTTTTGGATGAATTGGATAAGAAGCAAGAGTTGGCCAGGTTATACACTGACAGGTAGAGTGCCATTCATCTTGCAAAAAAATCAGCATCGCATTCCAAGACTAAACATATACAACTCAAGTACCACTTCATACGGTTAGTGCTGGAAGATGGACATTTGACGCTGGAAAAGATACACAATAGCTAGATCCTGCAAATATGTTAGCAAAATTTGTAACCAAGGAGAAACTGAGATTATGCTCGGTTTCTATTGGTCTTCAAGTATGACAATGAAGATGAGGAACAACTAGGTCCAAAGTGGAGTCATTGTCTAGAAAATGAAGCATCGATGGAGTTGCTATAACCAGTCTCCAAGTGGGAGATTGTTGGGTGTGGAGCCTAATTATCTTATTTATTGAGAGGTTTTGCCACATTGAACCCCAGTTCATAATGGGGCGACAACGATGATTTTTATGAGCCCCCCTGAAGCTAAAAATAGATGTAAAATTGCTTTGTAAAATATTGTAATTTCGTAGTCAAAATGAGCTGTTCATTAGGCAAATGATCTGACGGTAGAAGTTATGTTCAATTTAGGGATTTTTCCCTAGAAGGAAACCCCTCGCTATATATGAGGGAATTGTATTGCGACAATGTAGATGTGTATTATGAGCAAAAAAAGAGAGGAGATTGTGTGAGAGAGAAGATGAAATTACAACGATTTGTTGTAGGTTGTATCTCTTCATTTTGCTGGATAATGTAAAGGAAGGGTTGACTATTTCTCCATGGATGTAACCCAAATTTGGTGAACCAAATATATCTGTGTCTCTCTTGTTTTATGCATTTTTTGTGTTTATATTTCTGCAATATTTTGTGTTCTATTGCTCTGTAATATATATTTTTCTAACAGAATGGAAGACTGAAGAGGTCGAATAGAAGAAATAGTGGAGAGATAATTAAGGTCCCAAACTGTATGCATCATTGATACATTTATCACCAAACAACAATTAGTAAATATGTGCACATTATAGGTACTACAGGCTATCAAATAACACAAGTAAATCTGTAACTATGCTTGTACTTCTCACTACTTAGCAACAAACATACAACCATGAATAAGAGTGAAACCAACAATTTCATTACAGTATTTCAGAGGGAGACATAACATACATGAAGTGATATACAAAGGAGAAAAACATATTGTGCATTGCTCTGATTGGAATCACTAAAGAGTTTCATTAATCCTCAAAATGAGTCCAATTCACCAGTCCATTACATTTAGCAATGCATAGCTCAAGTCCCTCATGAACAGACAAATAGAACCATAAGTGGAATCACAGAATTTGGACCCCTCGGGTGTAGAATTCCGGAACCACTATTAAGTGTTTCTTCCCCCTATTTATAAGGAGAGGGGGAGATTTGAATTAACAATTACAAAATATCTCAGGCGGAGCTCTAGCTGTCTGATCGACTAGATGTCTGGGTGTGCGATAACTCCGTTGCCCAAATGATTACAATCAAGATTTGATTCCTTTTTTTAAAATGCAAGAAATAGAAAAGAAACAAAAATAAGGAAAACCGAATGATTTTGAGGAAAATATCTCCCATCCATCCTTGTAATTTCCTCTGATCAGGCCATGTCTCTGCCATGTTACTCTTCATACTATCTCGGCCGGTTCCTTGTCGCTTTTGTCTCAGCCACTTTAATTTTTTACTTACAGGAACCAGGAGTGATCAATCATTAATATATTCTAAGGAGAGCGTCGAGCTCATATGTCCCCTTAACTTCTTTAACATTCTACAGGAATCAATCATGCCCTGTGAAACAATCACGCAAGTGTATCGAAGCTCAGGCCGTTCGAGGAATTTAAAATGAATAGTCACTGCAAAACTGCAAACGCCGATCTCTGATTTGCGCCTTCTGCCTTAGCCCCGAGGCTTGGGTGGAAGCTACATGATAGAGGCCTAGGGACTCAAGGCCTAAGCCTTCAGGGGATTAAAACCCTTTAGCTGGGACGGGGGCCGATTCCTTGAAATATTACATCCGTACAATGGTCCCAATGTACAACTCATAAGGCCACACCACATATGCGCCTGGGCCCTGTTGAATATGAGAACTCGACAATCGATGATTTCATAACATTTTATTTGGTGCACCCTCCAAAAACTTGCGACATGTGACGTGTGACGTGGCCCAATCCACGAGGAGAGGGAATGAGGGAGGGCCCGTGCTAAGGCTTGAACCCATAAAAACCTTTAATAACATCTCTCCTATTTATAAAAGATTTGATTAACCTTCCACCCAACCATTGATCAACATGCATGAAACATACATATTTATGCTAACCGCCTCATGCCACCTGTCCACATCGGTTTGGGCCCACTATATTAGGTGTTTCCCCAATATGCTTCTTACAAAATGTTGATTATGTGCTGCTCCATTTTTGTGATCCTCAATGTGAGATCACCCCTTTACGCTCAACCCTGACTTTGGTTCTTCAGACTATTTATGACCGTGGGATAGCCCCCACATCAAAGCCCCTCAATCAGAAGTCTTAAATCGAAGATTTCTAAAAATGGAAAGTGTTACAAACGTCGATATCCTTCAACATTTGATTTGCGACATGCGACTATGATGCCATCTCTACCAAATGGTGCATTGTGAATGTTGACATGTGTCACCCTGTTTTGGCCCCTTATGACCCCTCAAAATGTCGAATATGTGTGCCACGTGTCTGCCATACTTCCACGTCATGATGACTTCAGTCGCCACGTGGCTTTATTGAGACCAATGGTATTCCACCACGTGGCCCTCTAGAGGAGATAAAAAGGGCCCACCCTCTTCTGGTTTTGCGACTGAGTTCCTTTGTTAATGGTTCTAGGCACCGCTCGACAGTCTACACTATTGGCATTTTTTCCTCGCAATTCCTTTTTAGTGGTCATTTTAAGATCGTGGATTGCTGATTTGTGACATGTCTTGCGTTGTTTCGATTTTCAATCGCCAATTTCAACCCAGACCTACAATATTGCGGGACCTATGATATGCCATGCTGCCTGATCCTCCGATTTGTGATTTGCGACATCTCCTGGACCTCCTATGCTCTTCTTTCTTTCCTTTCAAAGGGAACAAAACCCCTTAACTTCAGCTGATCATATGTTCTGAGCCAAAAGTCCATTTTTGGACTTCCACATACCATTGGAGAGATTATTTCGAGAAATATCCCATGGATAGGGTTCGATTTAGCTTTGAGTGCTTATGTGTCTTAGAAGATGACTGCAATTTTTTTGTTCTTTTGCACCCTTTTGACAACTGAAAACATAGTTTGTAGTGAGTGACAACAACTGGTAAATCATATCAGGGGGTAGGAGCTCCTTTTTGGTGGGTGTCAGTAAACGAGATTAGGGGCTTAGAGCTCCCTTCTAGTGGGTGCTAGAGAATGAGAGAAGGTTGTAGCCTTTGCAGGTGGGTTCTTGTGTGATGGTATGAGTTTGCACTAGTACAAGATTGGAAGAAGTTTTTTTATAATAAAAGATGAAGACAAAGACGCCAACAACAATGGTTTTTTCCCACATTGGGTTTCTACCTAAAAATCCTAGTGTTCATTTATGTTGATGTATTTCTTATGTGTGATCATTTATTTTGTTCTTACTATACATGGTTACTATTTAATTAAAGTCTAAAGAAGAACTGATGCACTAGTTCAAGTTGAATAGATGATGAATTAGGTTAACTAAATATACACTAATTATACTCATCATAGTCGAGTACATATGTTGATTGACTAAAGTAACGTCACGTACATAAATATGAATAAGAACTGAAAGGTTTTAGTGAGATTTAAAACACTAATTCACCCCCTTCCCACCCCCCTTAATATTTTTCCCAACAAAGAGTACAAGAGGATACTTTCTTATTAAAGAAAGTTCAAGAGGCTAATTGTAATTCTTTGATGGAATCAATATTCAAGGCTTACAAAAATAAATGAAACTAGCCAAAAGGAAAAGTTTTGAAAGAGTTGACCAAAGATGAAATTCTACATGCTTCATGAACTAAACTAGATATTGTATATTTGTATTTATTTTGGCGGTGATGTTGCTATTGATGTTGTTTTGTACTCGTCGAGTGTCTTCTTGGTGCCTTGTCACTAAGAGGATTGTTGTTGATTCCATAGGGTGATGGGGGAGCCAACTGTAACTGGAACTAATGGGAATATGTTGCAAATGATGTTGGAGATGATTTTCCATACTATTCTACTAATGTTAGGCCATGGCCCCATGATAATTCTCGAACCATGGCCTCCAATGTAGCGAATCTGTTCTTCTATTGCATTAGAGTTCCCATCATGATTTCATGCTTGAATTGGAACTACTTTCCTACTTGCTAAGAACGTCTAGATGTAATAGAAAGGAGGATGATAGATCAATGAGGGTAGCTTCAAGTCAGTAAAGGGAAAGGAAATATCTAAGAAGTTTGGATGGGTCCATCAAAGATGGTCCAAGAAGGTTGTTTACAAAGAAACATTAGTAGAGGGATGGAAGAATTATCTAGAGAAGTGAAATGGAGGGACCTATTTTCCTAAGAGAGGGTGCCGAGGAGAACCCGATCTCCATTGATGGTACTAGGAGGTTAAAAAGGAAGAGAAAAATAGGGGAGGGTAGTTCCATTGAAGGAATATTTGAACCAGGTTAGAATAATGGAAAAATGATTTATAGCAAGAGAGAGAAAGGGATTGAAATTGTGATTCGAGTTACACCTAGACTTGGTTTTGGAATTCTAAAAATCATCCCAAGGATGACTTGGTCTTAAACCAAATCTTGATTAATCATTGTCTCATTTTTGATAAATTCTTTTAGGCATTCATTAGGCAAGATGGGATTATATCAGGGCATGCAACATAAAATTTCTTTTCTTGTCCTCATTATCATTGCTATGTGGGAGTTGATTGTGTCACGTAGCTTCATTTGCTAATATGATTTAAAATCAAGTGATACAAGGTGGGTGTTAATGAATATATTGATTATGTCGATGGTTATTAATGTAAAGAGCCTCCCATTTTTTCCTTGAAGCACTATTGGATTTTGAATCAACAACCAAGTTGAGCTCATAGAGAACATGATACCACTCCAAAGTTTCGAATTTTCCGTAAGTGTGTCAGATCTCAGCTAGGATAGACCAAAGATAGATATCTAAAGGAAAATAATTCAAGAACATATGTTTACTAATCAAACTAGAGTCTCTAAGCACTATTAGCTTCCTTATGTTTAGGCTAGTGGCTAATTTGAGACCCTATAATAGTGTGTAAGCTTCCACTTGGTTGTTGTACATGCATTTGAGACTCATTTATAAGTTGAAACTATTGTTCCTTGGGGCTAAGAATCGCCCCTCACAATGTTGGAATTGATCTCGAAAAGGACTTAGTAATATCTATCTTATCGTTGATGTTAGCAACTCTCATGATTTGTGATGAGCTATCATTGGTTTGATGCAAATATCTTGATTTGATGCATAAATGTTGATCCATGCAGAGGTGTTTTTCCAACTAGGTCTTCATGGTCCTGACTTGATGCAAAGGTGTTTTACCATTTTGTTGATGTCTTGTTTCTTGCAGAGAACGTGTTTGGAGGCTTTGTTCATGCTTATTAGAGAGTTTTGATGCTGTTGCAGAGGGTTTTCATAGTGTTAACGGGTATGTAGAAAGTTGTCACGATGGATCGAGCTCACCTTTGAAGCTAAGATATAAGAATGATATCACTTGGTATATGCCCTATCATCATGAGTTTGATGCCTTGTACTGAGTCATATACATGTTGTCATGGTGTCAAATTGTGTGTGGAGGTTTGTCATGATGTCTCAGGCTCACTCCTGAAGCTGAGCTTTGAATTGGTGATTAAATCAGGTGAAGAACTTGAATTTTACGAGGCATATGCTACTTTCCTTCATAAGAGTAGCATACATACACTACTTGCCTTCACAAGAATAGTGTATACCTCTTGGAAGTGAATTTATCCTAAATATACGCACACTCCAAATGTTTTACAGGTTTTTCTATGGATTTTGTTAAAGATTTTTGATAAAAGGTCATGATATTTCATCTAACTTCTAGAAGTTAGTTAAAGTGATGAATCTTTCTCATTAAACAACGTTAGTGGAAAATCTAGTCAAGGAGTAATAATCTTGGAGTATGAACAAGTGTGCTTGGCTCTCCATATCTATGTGTGATTATTGCTTGATAATTTTAGCTTTGTTTATTTATAGGAGGAATATTTGTGATGGAGAGGTTGGTTTTATTGTGAGAGAGAGTTCCTATAGTGTATTGAGAGCCAATGGTGAGAGGAGAGAAATAGATGTGGCAGAGTGCTAAAGGACACCACTTTATTGCATAATTTTGTATGCACACATCAACAATTGTTTGATGTTGGTTTATGAAGGCACTTGATGGAGGAGATTGTTGCTATCACGAAGATTGATTTTTTGTTATATTTTACATAACACATTTGTATTGCTAACATGGTGTATGTTGGGGTTTATAGCTGGGTATATCATATTTCTATTCCAGAATTTTTATATGGATGAGTTTTTGCATTCAGTTTTGTTATGTTGCTGATGGAGATGTTTTTGAGTGTATGCAGGAGGATTTTTGCATGGTTTTGGAGATCCATATAGTTTTGTTATATATTGTTTGTACTTTGCAATGAGGGTTTGATTTGCTAATATGGCTGCGTGCGTGAGAGCCATAGCTTGCATGTTGTTGCAATACATTGTTGAGAGTTGGATTGTGGTGTGTTGATATGCTACTGATGAATTGAGAGTGCGTATGTAGGAGATTCGATGTGTGGATCAAATTTGTTGTGGTGTGGTAGGAGCTCTTTGTATGCTGTTGATTGTTTGTGATCATATTGCTTGTTACAAAGAGATTGCACTGGAGAGACAATATTCTGTTGTGGTTGTACATAGGGTATCTATGAGTCCAGTGTGAAAATAATATGAAACGAGGCTCAATGTTTTGTTGTTTTGAGGATTTGGGCCATAGCTTCAAAATAGATGAAATGAGGTCCATGAGATGTGCTAAAGGTTGGGACTTTCAATGAGCCAGTGGTGGCTTGGATATTCAAGGTGTAGTGGCATCCTTCAGATAGTGACCTAAGAACTTCGAAGTGGTAGCTTCCATCCAATGGTGGCTGGGCGAGACTTATTGGGAGTAGTGGATTCCAAAAGGTAGTGGCCTACAGAGTCGAGGGAGTGATGGCTTCCTGCATGTGGTGGCCTACAATGTTCATAAATGTTGTTTCCTATAGCGAGTAGTGGCTTGCATATTGGTCGTGGCCAGTGATTAGAGGTAAACGCATTTTTCATAATATTAGAGACAACAACGAAGACTATCCGTTGACGATGATTTCTACCCTTATGGTTTCCACCTTACATTTGGTGTTCTCATGCACATGATTGATGTGTTGTGATTGTTGTTGCTCATGATTATTTGCATTGTTGTTATCATGGTTGTTTGGTTTATGCTCATATGATTCACATGGTATGATCTGTTAATGTTTAATGGGTTGCTGGCTAATGAATGATGATTAAAAAATTGTGAATAAAAAGATAAAACTTGGTATAAGTTGATCACAAGTCACACCTGATTCACCCCACCTTCTCAATAGTGCTCCAGGTATCTAACAAGTGGTATCAGAGTGGGGCTCTTGGTTGTATCTTGATCATTTGAGAGTAGATCTAGGTAGAGTTCATGGAAATTTTGAGTTTTTCTCTTAGAATGAATCCACAAGAAGTGACTCCTCTCAAAATAGAAATATTCAAGGTATAGTAAGATAAGGTGAAATATTTACTATTATGTAGTGGATATGACTTTTGGAAACTTATTTTTGAAATATGTGGTAAGGATCCACCTTAATCTAGTGTTTTACAACATGATTCTCTAGTGAGATGCATCATATACGATAATGTCCATAATGTGGATTTGGAGAAAACAAGTGATTTCAAGTGTGATAAAGAAATATGGGACAAGTTGGAGATCTTGTTCAGTGGTGATAGTAGCAACGAGAATGGAGAGCTAGAGAAGAGCAACAAAAAGAAGAAAAAGAAGAAAAGCCCTTAGAAGCAAGAAGATCAACTAAAAGAATCTCATACTCCTAGTGCGAATGGTTCAACCAATCATGGATCCAAAGGTATAAATATTAATAATTTGCTTTCGAGTTACACTTTGGATGGTTGTGATTCTAGTATTGCTGAGCTGCTTAGTGAAGATGAGGACAATATTAAGCTTTTTAGAGCTAAGTACAAGTCTTCCATTGAAGTAGTAGAGACATTATCAATTGAGGTTAGTATACTGACATCTTCATGCAAAGATTAGGAAAATCTAGTGAAAATATTTGACTAAAAGGAGAACATGCTTAGAGAGGAGATCCTTAGCCTAAAGATTTAGTTACAAGAGGGAAAACGAGTAGAGGGTGTATTAACCAATCAACAAAAGGAGAAGGAAGGTCGAATTGTAGACTTAGAAGGTGAAGTGGTTTCTTTGAGGAAATAGTTAGAGAAGAATAATGTTTAGCTGAATCAAGATGAGAGCACCAAGGTCTTAGACAATATGCTTCAGATCCAAAGATCCCTAATGAACATATTTGGTCTTGGCTTTGGAGAGTCTAGCTCACAACTAGGAAAGAGCAACAATGAAGAAACAAAGAAGTATGCAACAAATATTGTGACCAACAATAACAATGAGAAGTGAGAGAGAAAGCATACCTATCAATAATAGGCAAGAAGAGAACCAAGAGGAGAATTCACATCCAAAAGATCGTTTTATCCTAGGGATGATAGTAGCAGAATTCAGAGGAGTAATCAAAACTCCATTACCCCATTGATAGATGAGATTGAGTGCTACATTTGTCATAATTTTGGACATGTGGAAGCTACCTATAGAAGCAGAATGCACACATCTATGCGACGTTTTTATTAGCCAAAAAGAGGACCTGCCTTCAGGTATACACATTCAACTAATGGCTATTGTTATGCTTGTAACATTTTTGGCCACAATGCCATTGATTGTAGATCTAGAATGAGGAGATGGAGATCTGACATGAGAAAAAAAAGATCATATCCTTTGGCTTCATATCTTGATCATGTAGAGTATTATGTTTGCCAAAAATTTGGGCACATGGACAAAGATTGTAAGCTGTCCAAATTATTTAAGCCATCCAATTAAAAGGAGCAATAAAGTCAGAGTACAGATGGAAGAAAGATAGGGGAGAGTGCCCAAGAAAAGTAGCATATTACTACAGAATGGGTGAAGAATAAGGAGCAACAACCAGTTAAGGACGAACAAATAAGAATGTGTTGTATATCTCTTTGCTTGCATGATAAGGATGATAAATCGTACATTGACAACAAATGCTCCTATCATATGTTAGGAGATAAAAACATGTTTCTGTTTTTGAAGAAAACCAAGAGCAGTCATGTTGTTCTTGAAGGTAATGAACTAGAGAGAGTGTTGACAAGAAAAAAAGCCAATATTGGTGATAAGAGGACTGATGTAGCTGATGTGTGGCTTTTTGAGGGTCTAAAGCACACTATCTTGAGTGTGAGATAGATGGTTGATGGAGGCAAGGAAGTGGTCTTCAACTCCAAAGGTTGTTTCACCCAGAAATAAGGTTCTAGGAGAGTGATTTCGAAAGGAGTCAAGACAACGAATAATGTGTATGTGTCGAAGGGAAGAGTGAGAAGAAAGAAGAGATCAAAGAAAGAATCTTCCTCATTAGATTATGAGTAGGAGAGATCAACCCCTATTACAGTTCCCTTTTTGCCTGACAAATCTGTTTGACTGCATAGATGCATGTGAGGCCATCATAGCCTTAGGGGGAGCACATGGTAGATTATGGAAGCATGAGGTAGGATGATTGTTGGGTTGTGTTACATTCTTTCCACGACTAGATCCCATAGTTAACCAGGGGGTTAGAGGGGGGGTAGAGCCCCCCCTTTGTTGCACCGATTGCACAGCGGGGGGGGGGGGGGGGGGGCGATAGCCCCCCTCTATGGGGTCTAGGGCAGTGCCCTGGGGAATTTTTTTTGGACCCTATATTAGGATGGGTGGACTAAACCAATGGTTTCGTGCATGGTTTTCGCACATGGTTTGGGACGCGATGGTTTTCAGTCCATGGTATTGGATGCTTCGACATGTATAAATATGTATTGTAACATTGAAAGGAACATAATGAAAAATCAAGATGGTAGTCCTGGTTTTGGGATCCAGGGGAAAATCTATGTGTATATGTGTTTTATGTGTTTGCTCTCACATTGTTTATTTTCTGTGTTTTAGAATTCGTATGCAAGTAATTTCTGTATGGGGTTAAAACCTACATTTGGTATCAGAGTTGTTTTGGCTTCAAGGGGACGCCTTTGTTGTTGAGGGGTTTCGCTCAAGCCTATGGTAGACCCTGTTCAGTGGGAGATCTGTGGGCTCGATTCTGGTGGTGAAAGAAGATGGTAAGCAATGGAAAGATAGAGATCGAGAAATTTAATGGTCAAAGTTTTAAGTTATGGAAAATCAAGACGGAGGATATGTTGGTAGATAAACATCAGTGGATCACGATAGATCCGGGTACTAAACCAATGGGAGTGTCCGATGAAGAATGGAAGAAGTTGGATTGAAAGACAAAGAGAACAAGACGATTGTGTGTCTCAGATTCAATATTGTTGAATGTATCAGGGGAGGCTACGACTAAGGCTTTGTGGGACAAGTTAGGGACTTTGTACCAGTCTAAGGCTCTGGTGAATAAACTGTTCCTACAGGAAAAGTTGTATAACTTGAGGATGAACGATGGAGACTCGGTGACAAAGCATCTGAACACATTTAATATTGTGGTAAGTCAGTTATTATGTGTTGATATTAAAATTTCAGATCAAGATAAGTGCATTAGTTTGTTGTGTTCTCTACCAGATTCATGGGATAGTCTGGTTATTGCAATAGGTAGCAATGCAACTACCTTGTAGTTTGATGAAATAGTCTCATCCTTGCTGATGGAGGAGATGAGACAAAAAAATATGGAGAGCTAGAATGGTGATTCCTTGTCGATACAAGGACGGTCCCAGAACAGAAGCAAAAATACATCATCGAGTGGGAGAACTAAATCTAGAGGGAGATCTAAATCTCCAGGAAAACCTGTAAAGGTGGTGTGCTGGAAATGCGGATAGGAAGGAAGGGAACTACAAAAGGGACTATAAATCTAAAGCTCCCAAAAAAGGAAAGGGATTTGATGATGCTCCTTCTACAAAGGCAAAAACCACCTCAGATGAAGGTGGGGATGTGTACTTGGCTTCTTCAAGTACACATGTAGTCATGAGGCATGGTTGATTGACTCAGGTGAATCTTTCACTTCACTCCATAGAGAGTGGTTCTACGAGTATGAGAAATATGATGGTGGTGATGTCTTCTTGGGGGATGAAAGGAAGGCTAAAATCATTGGTCGTGAAAAAGTCAAGTTGAATTTGCAAGGTGGAAGGATTAGAACACTTCCGGGAGTTCTTCATATTCCTGCATTAGCCAGAAATTTGATTTCTGTAAGTAAGCTGGATGATGTAGGTGTAAAAAAAGCGTTCGAGAAAGATACTTAGAAGATGGTTCAAGGAGAACTGGTATTGATGCAAGGAGTTCAGATTGGAACTCTATACAAGCTGCAAGGTAGCACTGCTATTGATGGGTGCAACAGTTTTGTGGTTCCTAAAAGTGGAGTAGAAATTCTAGTGGTCTCTGGAGAAAAGACCATGCTAACGAATCAAAGGCTTGGATGTATTGGAGAGAAGGGCCTTCAAATACTTCATGGTAGAAGGTATGACTAATAGCTCTCTGGATTTTGATTTATGTGAAAATTGTGTATATGGGAAGCAGAATCGGGTGAGTTTCCCCTCTGGTGGTAAGAGGGCGAAACATATATTAGAGCTTGTGCATAATGATGTGTTTGGACTTGTGAAGGTTCCATCACTGGGTAAGTTTGTGAACTATGTATCATTTATAGATGACTTCTCAAGGAATACATGGATATAATTCATCAAGAAGAAATCTGAAGTATTTGATAGGTTTAAAGAATTTAAGGCTCTGGTGGAAAACCAGACAGAGAAAAAGATAAAGGTGCTGAGGACAGATAACAATGGAGAATTTTGCAACAAGGAATTTGAAGAATTCTGTAAGAAGTGTGGTATAGCACGAAAAGAGATTACT
>APFE030094305.1:0-51870 GCA_000404065.3 Pinus taeda | reverse complement strand
ATAGAGTTTGAGCTTAAGGAGGAAGAATCAGACTCTACAGCAGAAGAGGAATCAGAAGATGAAGAGCCACAAACTCCGGGTGTGAGAAGATCAGTTCGAGAAAGAAGGTAGCCAGAAAGGTATAGTCAATCTTCTTTCTGTTCAAATTTTTCTTTATCTATTACTGATGATGATCCCAAAACTGTGAAGGAAGTGGTAGATTCAGAGGATGGAAAACTCTGGAAAGAGGCCATGGTTGATGAAATGGAATCTTTGCACAAAAATGAGGCTTGGGATTTGGTGGAGTTGCTAGCTGGAAGGAAGCCCATTGGAAGCAAATGGGTGTTCAAGAAGAAGACAAATGCAGAAGGAAAGGCGGAGAAATACAAAGCTCAGTTAGAAGCAAAAGGTTATTCCCAAGTAACAGGAATTGATTCTGGTGATATTTTTTCTCTTGTTACCAAGGTAGCTTCTATTAGATTACTTTTATCTGTTGCTACTACTTTTTATTTTAAGGTTGAACAGATGGATGTGAAGACAACATTTCTTCATGGGGATCTGGAAGAGGAGATATACATGAAGCAACCTGAAGGCTTTGCGGTGAAGGGTAAGAAAAAACTGATATACAAGTTAGAAAAGTCTTTGTATGGGTTAAAACAGTCACCATGGATGTGGTATTAGAAATTCGATACATTTATACAGGGACTTGGCTTCACCAGAAGCAAAGCAGATCACTGTGTGTATTTTAAATTAATTTGTGACCGTGTTATTTATCTGGTCTTGTATGTGGATGATATGTTGCTGGTTGGATATGACAAAGAAATTATCCAAGATTTGAAGATCCAATTGTCCTCCAAATTCGACATGAAAGATCTTGGTGTTGTAAACTATATTTTGTGCATGGAAAGTAAAAGAGATCGAGCAAAGAGGAAGCTCTGGTTAAACCAAAGGAAGTATGTTGAGACAATATTGCAGAGGTTTAATATGCAGGATAATAAACTGGTGCAAGTTCCTATTCCTGTTGGTGTAAAGTTATCTGTTGAACAGTGTCCCAAGACACAAGAAGAGGAAGAGGACATGTCTCGTGTTCCATATGTAATTGCAGTCGGTAGCCTGATGTATGCGATGGTTTGTACTAGACTAGACATTGCACATGCAGTGGGAGTATTGAGCAGGTTTATGTCAAAACCAGGAAAGGAGCGTTGGACATCAGTGAAGTGGGTTTTCAGGTATTTACGTGGCACTAGTGATATGTTTTGTGCTATCAAGGAAGACCAGGATTGGACAAAGTTTTGGATATCCATGGCTTTGTTGATGCAGACTGGGCTAGAGATCTGGATCAGAGAAGATCTATAAGTGGGTATGTGTTTAACCTATTTAGAGGTGTATTCATTTGGATGAGTAAGAAACAATCTGTAGTGGCACTATCAACTACAGAGGCATAATACATGGCAGCCACTCATGCAAGCAAGGAAGCAGTTTGGTTGCAAAGATTGTGTTCAAGTTTGGGGTTAGTAGAGGGAGCTATTAGGATAGACTGGGACAGCTAAAGTGAAATTTTCTTGGCAAAGAACCTTGCTTATCATTCAAAGACAAAGAACATTGATGTTCAATATCACTTCGTGAGGGATATGATAGAAGACAAAAAGGTGTTTCTGTTAAAGGTGGACACTTTGAAGAATACTGCAGATGCATTGACAAAATTTGTGAGCTCTGAGAAGTTCTCTTGGTGTAGAGAAACAATGGGTGTTGAAGGGTTGGATAAATGACTAAGCTCTCTTGTGGCCCCTGTGGAAAGAAAAGAACAAGTGAGAGAATGTTGGGTTGTGTTATATTCCTTCAACGACTAGCTCCCCTAGTTAACTGGAGGGTTAGAGGGGGGCAGGCAGCTCCTCTTTACGGGGTCCGGGGCAGCGCCCCGGGGAATCTTTTTTTGGACCCTATATTAGGTTGGGCGGACCTACCTATGGTTTTGTGCATGGTTTTCGCACATGGTTTTGGAAAGATGGTTTTCGGTCCATGGTATTGGATGCTTCGACATGTATAAATATGTATTGTAACATTGAAAGGAACATAATGAAAAATCAAGCTGGTAGTCCCAGTTTTGGGATCCAGGGGAAAATCTCTGTGTATATGTGTGTTATGTGTTATGCACTCACATTATTTATTTTCTGTGTTTTAGAATTCGTATGTAGGTAATTTCTGTACGGGGTTAAAATCTATAGTGTGATACTGACATCATGTTGGATATGTGTATGAGTTGTAGCCACAATAGCATGTTTGGCTGTGAGCTTACTTGCATATATAGGTCTGCAGGATCAACATGTTCATTAGAGATATAATGCGATTAGGGGGAGCTATGCTTTCACTCATACTTTTATTCTTTTGTCTCAAAGAAATTTTATCTTTTTGTCATTATGAGTTGGATGTTATGAATCGGTCTTGTATGTAATTGTTCATGATCATGATTGCATTGGCTGTGTCTCCATAGAGTTGGTCATGCACTGGAGTGAGAGTTATAGTGTGTGGTAACACTCATGCATGGGATGTAGAACAACATGATTCTACCATGTACTTGTTATAGATTTGTATTATCCTTTTTGGGTCATGTCTTGGTGAGAGTCATGATGTGAGGAATGCATAAATGTGGATGTATATTTCAGCCATGTATACATTTTGGTATACAATTATTGAATTGGATGAATATGAGAGAGAGAGGCATTTGGCATGCATTGTATTAGACAATTTATATCAGCCATGTATTCTCTTTTGTGAGCAAGATCAACCCTGTAACTTTGTCCATAGATGGGCTTATGGAGTCATTGGTACAATCATGTATTTGTATTGATTTAGCCCTGTATCTCATGTATTAGCCATGTACTTTCACTATGTATCATTTGGCCATGAGGTGTATGGTGCCTTGATCTAGTTGGTTAGCTCTTTCTTGATTCAAGGAGGCATTTGTAGCAACTAATATTGATGTATGAAAATATGGAGAAGATGGTTGCAACCCCATTACATGTTTAGGGGGAGCATGTTCAAGAGGAGAGGATGCATGGATTCTTAGAGACATGTTTGGCAACCGATTCTATTATTTCACATGATTGTGTTTCTTATCTGAGGATCAATTTGTATCATCCATATAATAATAATGGTGTTGAGAATTTTAGGGGGAGTATTTTCCTTAGTATGTGTTGGCATTGATCTCTAGTGTTGGTGTTTCCCTTTGCCATTGATGTCAAAGGGGGGGAGAGAATGGAAAGATGGAAGAGAGAATGGAGTATGGAAATAGTTTTCAGTTCATCCTCAGAGTTGTGGAGATCAAGTTGGGGTTGACATCAATGCCAAAGGGGGAGCATTTGTTGGCATTGATGTCAACATGGACTTAGTATTGTCTATATTATCTTGGTGTCAATGTGATGTTAGTAGCCCTCATGTTTGTGATGAGTTATCATTGGATTGATGCAGAGATCCTGATCTGATGTAGATATGTTGATCCATACAAAGGTGTTTGTCTAACTAGGTCTTCATGATTTTGACTTGATGCAAAGGTGTTTGACCATTATGTTTATGTCTTGTTGCTTGTAGAGAAAATGTTTGGAGGTTTTGTTCATGCTTATCAAAGAGTTGTAATGATGTTGCAAAGGGTTGTCATAGTGTTAAAACGTTTGTGGAAAGTTGTCATGATGGATCAAGCTCATCTTTGTAGTTGAGCTACAAGATTTTTGTCACTTTGTATATGCCCTGTCATCATGAGTTTGATGCTTTGTACTGAGTGATATAAATGTTGTAATGGTGTCAAATTATGTGTGGAGGTTTGTCATTATGTCTCAGGCTCACTCCTGAAGCTTAGCTCCAATTGATGGCCAAAGAAGGTGAAGAACTTGAACTTTAAGAGGTATATGCTACTTTCCTTCACAAGTGTAGCGTAGATATGCTACTTGCCTCCACAAGAGTAGCATATATTTCCTAGAAGTGAATTTCTCCTAAATATGCGCGCACTCCAAATGTTTTACTAGTTTTTCTATGGTTTTTGCTCAGGAATTTTTATAAAAAAGGTCAAGATATTTTGTCTAAATTCTAAAAGGTGGTTAAAGTGATGAATATTTCTCATTAAATGAGGTTCGTGGTAGATCTAGTCAAGGAGAAAGAATATCGAAGTATGAACAAGAGTTCTTGGCTCTCCATATCTATGTGTGATTATTGCTTGATCATTTCATATCTTTTATTTATAGGAGGAATCTTTGCGATGGAGAGGTTAGTTCTATTGTGTGAGAGAGTTCCTATAGTGTATTGAGATCAAATGGTGAGAGGAGAGAAATCGCTACGACAGATTGTTGAAGGAGACCAATTTATTGCAGAATTTTGTGTGCACGTTTCAACTATTGTTTGTTGCAGGTTTGTGAAGGCATTTGATGGAGGAGATTTCTACTATCATGGAGATTGATTGTTAACATATTTTATACAACACATTTTTATTGCTAACATGGTGTATGCATGGGTTTATAGTTGGGCAGATCATATTTCTATTCCAAAATTTTTATGGCCGAGTTTGTGTATTTAGATTTGTTATGCTGTTGATAGAGCTGTTTTTGAGTGTATATGCAGGGGGAATGTTGCATGGTTTTGCATATCCATATAATGTTTGTACTTTACAGTGAGGGTTTGATTTGCTAATATGGTTGTGTGTGTGAGATCCATAGCTTGCATGTTGTTGCAACACTTTGTTGAGAGTTGGATTTTAGTGTGTTGATATGCTACTGATGTATTGGGAGCATGTATGCTAGAGATTCAATGTGTAGATCATATTTATTATGGTGTTGCAAGAGTTCTATGTATGCTGTTGATTGTTTGTGATAAGATTACTTATTGCAAAGAGACTGCATTGGAGAGACAATATTCAGTTGTGGTTGTGCATAGAGTATTTGTGAGTCCAATGTGAAATTAGATGAAACGAGGCTCACTATTTTGTTGTTTTGAGGATTTGGGAAATAGTTGAAAATAAATGAAATGACGTCCATGAGATGTGCTGAAGGTTGGGGATTTTAGTTAACAAGTTGTGGATTGCATATTTAGGGTATAGTGGCATCCTTCAGGTAGTGGTTTGAGAACTTGGGAGTGGTGGCTATATAGTCTAGTGGTGGCTGGGTGAGACTTAATGGGAGTAGTGGTTTCTAGCAGGTGGTGGCATGCAAAGTCGAGGGAGTGGTGGCTTCTACAAGGTGGTGGTCTACAAAGTTCATAAAGGTTATTTTCTGGAGCAGGTAGCGGCTAACATGATTAACAAGTGGTGGCTTGCACACTGGTGGTGGCTAGTGAATCAAATGTAAAATAATTTTACATAATAGAAGATATGATGACGAAGACTATCTTCTGACAATGGTTTTTACTCTTTTGGTTTCCACCTTACTTCTGGTGTCCTCATGTGTATGAATGATGTCCTGTGATTGTTTCTGCTCATGGTTATTTGCATTGTTTATCTTATGGTTGTTTGGTTTCTTCTCATATGATTTACATGGTATGATCTGTTAATGTTTAATGCACTACTCGATAATGAATTATGATTCGATAATTGTGAATAGAAAGTGTTTCGGGTAGAATCACCCTAGGGTCTTAGGTTGGGAACCCCAATAGAGCGAAGTGCATACAAAATAAAGAGACACACAAACAAACAATCCTAATACTTAAACAGTTAAACTTGGTACAAAAGGTCTTACCCGTAGGTCCTATGTTTGAGGTTGTTCCTGTAGGGTTCAAACCCTCTACTTCTTCCTTGCACTTTAAGACCTACAATTCGTTCAAGGCAAAGCATATACACCAAAAATAACTGAAAGCATGTTCATGATATTAAGGTTAGATCATATAAGCATGTAAGAAAATAAGCATTAACATGAGATTTTATAAGCGAATCATGACATAAATTAATGCATAAAGACCATAATCATCAGGGATGAGACACACCTCTTTATAATGTAAGCTAAAGAAAATACAGAAGAGCTACAACTTGACTCATCTGCCAGCTCCAAGCGAAATTTTCCTTCGGATCTGTCCTGCCCAAGCCTCAACAATCCTCCTCCATAAGTATACACAAGGATGTCATGAAGGGATGATGAACATCTCAAGAAGGAAACATGGGTTTCCTATGTCTGGGAGTGTAAAAGGCACAAGGATATCTTCAAACTTGATTAGGGATGTAATCAACTATAATATTAATATCTAATCCTTCCTCCTCTAGGCCTTCCCATGGAGATGTATTTATACTTCTCCAAATTAGTTTTCTTAGTTTGGAAGCAGTTGGGCCACAGGTTATAGTAGGTGGGTATCTGGTCAAATCTGTAAACCTTGCTTGAATTAAGGGAGATTATATATGAAATAATGTTTTAACACATATAGGATGACCCAATTGTACCCACGCTTTAGATAGGGCATAATCATGTATGGGATTTAAAACATTGTTTTTTAGAAAATGGACCAATTATGGTAGGGAAGGATTTCCATAGGCCATATCATAGAGCATAAAATCTACCAAGGGTGGTAAATGGTGCTATAACAAATGCCCCCTAATATATGAGGTCAGAAGGGGTACATGATGGTCGAAATGTATTAAGTGTATATAAATAACCATGTGAGGACATGAGAGGAGTTCACCATATTTCAACCTGCCAAGCCAGTGGAAGAGATCAAAATGAAAGCTGCTATCTGAGGCGAGCATACCCAGGCTTAGAGATAATAAATCATGTCCGCATATCGAATACAAAAGTGGACCCAATATGTATACACGTATAAAAGAACTGAAACTACATAGTGGATCATTTAATCATATCCATAGAAGGGCATGTCACAATATCACATATAAAGAACTGATCAATGATGCTGAAGTAGAAAGTTGATCCAAAAAGTACGAAGTCAAATAGCGGAATAAATGGTGCTACATGCAACTCGAGTACCAATATATAGGATGTCGCTGTGATGAACTGCAACATATAAGGTAGATGGTGTCACTAGCAGAAACATGAGAAACTGGCAAGTGAACCAACAAATGATGATGCAAACCCGAGGTCTTCACCGACTGCCATGGTACATTTCTACACAATGTGAATAAATGATCTGAAGTCAACCATGTGAGAAATCATTTGATTACTGGTCATTGATGTATATCGTTAACAAACGTGAGACTATTCATCAATAATGATGATGAGAGCCAAGGTACCCAATACAATCTAACAAGTGCGAATAAATGATTTGAAGTCGAACACTTGGAAGAATCTATCAATCAAGGGACAATGATGTATTCCCACTATTGATATCAAAGGAATCTACCACTAATGACTGCAAACCCTAAGGTACTGCCAAATGGAATTTAGACCTTGTTCCCAGAGTAATGAGTTGAAGTCGATGGGAAAAGATCTGCTGGAAGGAAGGCATTAAGGCATCCTTCATCAATCCAACACGAGTGTAACCCACAAGCCAATAATGTGGAAGGAATCAGATGAAGAAAGATGTAGTAACCAAACCGAAGCACGTTTTTGGTGTACACAAGACGTAGCTAGCGCAAAAGGAAACCCTTTGTACCAACCAATAATGAAAGCGGACACAGAGGTGAGGAATCCACCAATGAGGTTAAATGGAAACCAAGGTACTGCACGAATCCAAATGTGTGATAATGAAAGCTGATGTCGAACATAAGGGAAACCACTCAGCCAAAGACCCATGATACTGATCGATGCTGAGCATAAGGTCACCAATCAATGATGGAAATAGGGTCGGAGTGCAGCTCTAGATCTACTCTTTGAGAAATATGTTATAGTCGATAAGAGCAAGACCTGCTAGCAAGAAGTCAATGGAGACCTTCTCAAACTAGCACGAGCAAAGGACCAAATTGTTGAAAATAGCAACAAGAAATGCTAAATATAGAAGTGCTAAAAATAGCACTCCCACAAATAGCATTTCGGGATACCTTCCTATTTTAGTTAGTCCTTGAACTAAAATAGAGAAGTAAAATTCGAGTTTGATCTTAGCAGCTGTTTCTAAAATAATTAATTAATTCATCTTGAGTTAATTAGTTGTACAAAATCAAACATGAAGTCTATGTGAGGACATGCAATAGTTTCTCCATTAATTGAGGAATTTATCCCTTATATAAAGAGATAAGGATGAGTTGTAATTAGTTAGCTTAGTGAACTGAGTTAAGTCCAGTTAGATTAGTTCAAATAGTTTTTTGAACTAATTGTGATTTGAGTTAGTTAATGCATGCATGCATGTAACTGCTGCACTTCAGATATTTGAATATTCTCTCGTAAATAACTGATGCATGTTAGTTCAGACAGAGACCTAGTTGAGATCAGATGATGGGACAGTGTACTATCAGTTGCATGAATATTCCATGGAGGATATCTCTTGCATGTAGAAGGAATTCATTCCTTGGAGATTGCGCAGTTACTTCTTCAGTTTAGTGAGTGTGTGATGAGGCCAATCACACAGGTGGCATCATTGGACCCCAAGAAAAACTATGCAAGGAAATAGGAGGCTTGGAGGGTTGAGGGAAGATAGATCTTGTGTCTATTTAGTTTGTGAACTGTATTGTTTGATTGCAGAGAGAGCAGGATAGCTTGTGAGTTGATTCTTTTTGTAATCTAAACATAATTCCACTTGTATGACAATACAAATATTGGGGTTTTATGCTGAGGCTTTCCCTGGGTTATTATTCTGTGTTCATGTGTGATTGATTTCTCATTCTTAGTTATATGTGCTCTATTTGATCTCGCTCATATTCGATTAAGCTTCCACAAGTTTGTTGTAGAAGAAGATCTTGTATTTTGCTTTAGTATATTGCATAATCTGTTGATATACAGTGGGAATTTCTACATGGTATCAGAGCAAAGGTGATCAAAGCGAAGAAAAATATACAAGAAGGGAGAAGTTCGATGTTTGAGGTTCCTAAATATAAAAATCGAGTTCTTATCACATCCCAATTTCATCAATGGCGTTCAAAGGTTTAAGACTTGAGTATGCCCTTGTTGGCAGCTCGAATTATATAGCCTAGAAGGATCGCATGGAAGTAGTATTAGAAGATAACGGTCTAAAGGACTTCATTGATCAAGAAGTCCCCAAGCCGGCATCAGTTGATGCTACAGATTTGGCGGAATGGAAGAAGTGTATGGCTAGAGCAAGGAGAATCCTCTTTGAGGGAGTTCGAGACCACATTGTCTCGATCCTCCATGGGAAGGAGACACCATTTTTGATGTGGAAAACATTGAAAGATCTATATCAGAACAACAACGATCAGAGGAAGCTGGCACTGAAAGACAAGCTTTGGAAAATCAAGTGTGAAAATGGCGACACAATCTCGACATATCTGAACAAGCTCACCACCTGCAGGGATGAGCTTGGAAGTGTAGGGATCACGACAACCGATGATGACATGGTAAGTCTTGCACTCCTCGGTCTTCCTAAGAGCTGGCATAGCTACCAAGACTTGGTCAATGGAAGAGAAAAACTGCTAGATTGGGAGTGACTTTGGTAAGATTTGATGCAGGAGTAGATAGGAAGAAGCACCAGAGATGGATCCTCATCAAAGCAAGATGATGAGGAAAATCTAGCCTTGGTGAGTAAGGCAAGGAAGGGGAAAGGGAAGACATCCCATCCCAAATCCAGTTCTTCCCATGGTGGGAAGAAGTTTGACAAATCGAAAGTACGATGCTTTCATTGTCATGAAGTGGGCCATTATGCTACGAATTGTCCACAGAAGAAACCCAAGAAGGGATCTTTGAAGGGATTTGATGGTGAGGCATTGGCCTCACAATTTGAGTTGGATTTCTCTCTTATCGCATGCATAGTTTCATCCATGGTGGGATGTGTGTGCTACCTGGACAGTGGAGCATCATTCCACATGTCAGGTGACAAGAACCTTTTTAGTACCTTGGAGGAGAAGGATCTCCTGATGCAGATCGAGATGGGCGATGATGGAAAGTATCGTTTTAGGTGAAGGTATGGTTGTGTTTCAGAGGGAGCATGGAGCTCCTCTCACCCTGACTGATGTAAAGTATGTACCAGGTCTGAAGAATAATCTTGTGTCCATTGTTGTGATAGAAGATAAAGGCTATGATGTAGTCTTTAGTAAAGGAAAGTTATTCCTAAGGCATATTGGCACTAGACAGACCAAGCGAATTGGGATTCGAGTTAAGAATCTCTACAAGCTGGAGGTAGACAACTCTGTTGCATTGAGTTCCAAAGCTGAGATGGTAAAAAAGCTAAGATGTTGGCGAGCTATGGCATAGAAGATTGGGCCACTTACACCATGGAGCCCTCAAGATCATGCAATAGATTTCTACCGGACTTCCCAAGGGAAAACTGGAGCAAACAAATACATGCAAAGGTTGTACCTTGGGTAAGTATGTGAAATCTTCCTTTCTGGATCGAGATAGTAGAGCTGGAGCAATCCTGGAGCGAGTTCACATAGATGTTTGTGGACCATTCTCTACATCCTCCACATCTAAACAAAGGTACTATATTATTTTTATTTATGATTTTTCTCGTAGATGATGGATCTACTTTATGCAAAAGAAGGATCATACCTTCTTGAGGTTTTGTGAGTTTAAAGCCTTGGCAGAGAAAGAATCTAGAAAGAAAATAAAAGCCTTGCATATTGACAATGGTGGAGAGTATGTCTCCCAACAGTTTAAGGACTTCTGTGGTACAAAAGAAATTAAACGGGAGTTGATGGCACCCCATAACCCACAACAGAATGTGGTGGCCGAAAGGAAGAACAATTCGATTGTGGGAGCAGCTCGAGCGATGTTGCATGACCAAATCCTACCACTGCATTTGTGGCTGAGGCATGCAATACAATAGTATACTTGCAGAACAGAAGCCTGCACCGTGTACTGAGAATGAAGACACCTATGGAGGCCTTTTCTGGGAAGCGACCAGATGTGAGTCACTTCCAAATCTTTGGATCATCAGTTTACTATCACATGATCAAAGATGCCTGGAAGAAGCTAGATCCAACAACTGAGTTGGGAATACTTGTGGGGTACACTAATACACCCCACAACTATCGGGTCTACCTGCCTACTAGTTAGAGGACAGTGGTACGTAGGGATTTGAAGTTCGACGAGCAGAAAGCCATGTGAGTATCACTTTAGAGGGAGCTCAAGTTGCATGCAGAGTAGGAACTTTCAGTTCCTAAGGAGGAGGAGCCTCAGATTGATGTGGAGTAGCCACATGCAGAGGATCCAAGAGTGGAGACAACTAATCATGCTGAGACTTCCAGAGATGGGCGAAAACGCTTAAGGGAAGCTGATAGGTTGATGCTGGATGCATGAGAGAATGTGGGACAACCATATTCTCAGCACAGACAGAGGAGGTCGCCCGAGCGGTACACTGGGTACATGGCCCTGGTTGGGGAGTGTGTAGAGTCCAAACCTTATTCATTCGAGGAAGCAGTGCAGAAACCAGTCTGGGTTGATGCAATGGTAGAGGAGTACGACTCTATCATTCGGAGCAGTGTGTGGGATGTTGTCCCAAGACCTAAGGACAAGTCAATGGTTAGTTCTAGATGGCTTTACAAGGTAAAGCAGGTAGCTGATGGCAGTGTTGAGAAACATAAGGCAAGGTTTGTTGCTCAAGGTTTCTCACATGTCAAGGGGATTGACTACGATGAGACCTTTGCTCCTATAGCAAGGTACTCACCTATTAGATCGATGTTGGAACTATCAACTCAGAAGGGTTGGAAGATCCATCAGATGGACGTGAAGAGATCATTCCTCAATGGGAAGATTGAGGAGGAGGTGTACATTAAGCAGCCATAAGGTTTTGAGACCTTCGATCGTGAGTCACATGTGTGTCGACTCAAGAGGGCTCTGTATGGGCTAAAGAAGGCACCCCATGTTTGGTACACCAGGATCGATAGCTATTTCACCGGGTTGGGATTCACCAAGAGTGAAGCAAATGCGAACCTTTACCACATCAAGGCAGAAGGTAAGCCATTGATCATTGTTCTTTATGTCGATGATCTGATTTTGACAGGTGATGATTAGCTAATCTAGTCTTGCAAGGAGGACCTTGCAAGAGAGTTCGAAATGAAAGAAATGGGTCTTATGCACTACTTTCTAGGCATGGAGGTGTGGCAGAAAGATGGTGAAGTATTTGTATCTCAAGGCAAGTATACCAATGAGATACTCAGGTGCTTTCACATGGAGAAGTGCAAGCCCATGCAGACTCCTCTAGCTGGGAATGGGAGGAAGGAGGATGCTACTTCAAGTGAGGTAATAACTGCTACTGTTTATTGACAACTTGTGGGTTCACTTATGTATCTGGTGAAAACACGACCAAACTTATGCTTTGCGGTGAACCAACTGAGTCAAGCTATGGTTCACCCTACCAAGCTGTTTTGGAAGGACACGAAGCATGTGCTGAGATACCTCAGAGGCACATCTCATTTTGGATTGTGGTATAAAGGGATAGAGGGAGTGAAGCTTTAGGGCTTCACAGATGCAGATTGGGAAGGGATTCCATTAGATTGGAAGAGCACTTCAGGAGGAATATTCAACCTTGGTTCAGCTACAGATTCCTAGTACAATAGGAAACGGAGATCAGTTGCACTTAGCTCAGCACACGCTGAATACATGGCTACTAGTCAGGCTACATGTGAGGCCATTTGGATGCAGAAGACTCTAGTGGGATTGTTTGGTCAGAGGATGGATCCAACTGTGATCTACTGCGATAATCAGAGTTGTATCAAACTCTCTGAGAATCCAATTTTTTGTGACAGGTCCAAGCACATTGATATCCGATATCACCATCTTCGAGACTGTGTGGTAAAGAGGATCATGTTGTTGCTGTATGTTTCGATCGAGGAATAGGATGCAAATATTTTGATGAAGGCATTGTCAAAATGCAAGTTCCAGTTCCACAGAGATAGGATTGGGGTTACTGATAATCCCTTTCTTGTTGAGAGGGAGTGTTGAAAATAGAAACAAGAAATGCTAAATATAGAAGTGTTAAAAATAGCACTGCCATAAATAGCATTTCGGGATACCTTCCTATTCTAGTTAGTCCCTGAACTAAAATAGAGAAGTAAAATTCGAATTTGATATTAGCAGCTGTTTGTAAAATAATTAATTAATTCATCTTCAGTTAACTAGTTGTAGAAAATCAAACATGAATTCTATGTGAGGACGTGTAATAGTTTCTCCATTAATTGAGGAATTCATCCCTTAGTTAAAGAGATAAGGATGAGTTGTAATTTGAGTTGTAAATATTTAGCTCAGGTAAATGAGTTAAGTCCAGTTAGATTAGTTCAAATAGTTTCTTGAACTAATTGTGAGTTCAGTTAGTTAATGCATGCATGCATGTAACTGCTATACTTTAGATAACTGAATATTCTCTCATAAATAACTCATGCATGTCAGTTCAGACAGAGACCCAGTTGAGATCAGATGATGGGACAATGTACTATGAGTTGCAGGAATATTCCATGGAGGATATCTCTTACATGTAGAAGGAATTCATTCCTTGGAGATTCCACAATTACTTCTTCAGTTTAGTGAGTGTGTTATGAGGCCAATCACACAGGTGGCATCATTGGACCTCAAGAAAAATTGTGCAAGGAAATAGGAGGCTTGGAGGGCTAAGGGAAGACAGATCTTTTGTCTATTCAGTTTGTGATCTGTATTGTTTGATTGCAGAGAGAGCATTATAGCATGTGAGCTGATTCTTTTTGTAATCTGAACATATTTCCACTTGTATGATAATACAGAGATTGGAGTTTTAGGCTGAGGCTTTCCCTAGGTTATTCTTCTATGTTCATGTGTGATTGATTTCTCATTCTCAGTTATATGTTTTCTATTTGATCTTGCTCATATTCGATTAAGCTTCCACAAGTTTCTTGTAGAAGTAGATCTTGTATTTTTCTTTAGTATATTGCATAATCTGTTGATCTACAGTGGGAATTTCTACACAAATGGCTGATGTCATAGTGCACATGACTCTGACAACTAGGGATGGCCGACTGAAAATAAGTTAAGGGACACCGCAAAAATTCCGACTCAAGTTTACTTCCCTTGAACAAAAGCACGACTGAAATGTGACAATATGGCAACATATGATAACTTTGTATAAGTTTGTCATGTAAGTGGCACAAACAAACTCTCCATATGATTGGAAGAGATAACCAACCAGAGGAGTACTAACACAATAACAAGGTTAAGGTTCTCCTAAGTCAAGCTAAAGCCCATCCCAATGGAGGAAAGACTTAATTTTCAGTGCTTTGTTCAAGGGCGACACAACTGACTCTAGCTGCCATCAATCATGGAAGTAATATGTTGTTCCCACTATTTTTGAATATTTTGTTGTTGTTGTTGTTGTCTTTTTCATATTTAGAAAGCCCGAAAAAGAATAAAAGAATGGATATAATACAATGGAAAGAACAAGTGTCGAATTACATATGTTCTAGTTCCTCATGCATAAGGTGTCAAGTTGCAGAGGCAACGCCTGCAAGGTTGATTTTGTAGAAAGATATGGTCAAAAAATGGCTTATACATGAGTCCAAGTGAAGCCGACTTAAGGCCAAAAGGTACAAATAGTCAACATGCAATGCAAAATTACAACTCAATATGTAGGAGCCTCTAGGGTATAAAGCCAGAAAGATAGCGAAGAAGAAGGAGAATGAGGCTCCATTGCAAAGCCATGGCAGGACGAAAGAGGACTCCCGAGCCTAAGAACAAAAGTTCAACATGGGTGCAAAGTGACAACAAGGTACTATCTAGGGCGCCCATGATAAGGTAGGCTCTACCACACAAGTTATGACACTTCTAAGCAATGAGAAGGTTCTGCGTCATATCTTGTTGGGGTCAATCATAAGGCCAAAATGGAAAAGGGAACTGATAAATGCACAATGCAGGTGAAAAACCTAACCTATATGCCAGTTTTGAGAACCAATACTTGTCAGAGCAGATCAACCATAAAAATTCCCAAAGGAGAAGTTTTCCAAGTCTTGCAGACATAATTAGGAACACTAGACAAGAAGTTAATAGAATAAAAGCTTGTGTTATAGAATACAAAACTTGAAAATGCGTACCTTATATGTATAATATGGTACATGGAATCACACAACCTTGCGGCTTAGACATAATATTTCTTCAGGACAAGCCCCTTGCAGGGCTCAGGCCAAGGACTCCTTTGGTAGTTAAAACTCATGGCTTCAAAATGTTCCTCCTATGAAGGCAACTCAACTTCCAAGAAATCATGAGAACTAGAAGGATCAAAAGAGGCAATTAAGGGGTCCCATGTCTCAATAGGAGAAATCACTCGGTCAACGATTGGGACCAAGTCCCGAGAAGGAAAATAATAGTTCAAAGGATCCTTCTCAGAAGAAATTGAACATTGAGGATACAATGCCACATAGTTCACCCACGGCTGGGTAGGGTCTACCTAAACACTTGGAACGTACCAAGTAGTATTCTGTAGTAAATTCAAATTATGGGAGTGATTATTAGATGCAAGATGATCAATAGTGACAATATTTCCGTTAGGAGGAAAATACATCACTCGAAAGAGTGAAGACACCACAACATTCATAGCATAGACAAATCACACCCAAGTAGCATATTGAAGTCTAAAGGGTGATCAACCACCATCATATCAATTAAGACAGTCTTCTCACCCAAATTAATAGGCAAATGAACAAGAAAACCCATAGATTACCAAGTTTTCTATCATAGGATAATAACTAATTATCAGCTGCCAACAACTTTGGAGAACCCAAAGCTTTCCAAGTCAAGGAGGATATAATACTTGTAGAGGATCCTTCATCCACCATACATCGATAGAAATTTGTGGAATTAACTCTAACCCTTATTTGGAAAGGTGCAACAGAAGGAAGACAAGGCTCAACAAGATTATCCCAATCAAAGGAGACACTTCTAGAATTTGGAGGGGGTATATTCTAAGAGACAAGAATGCTCCCTAGACCAGAAGACTCTGTACTAGAAATCAAGAAGACTCTATTGTTAGGCATTTCACTCCCCAAAAGAGGAGTGGAATCAACCAGAGATTGCATTGGCTCGACCACTTCATCAACCAATGGTTGATGATACTGTTGACAAACAATAACAAATTCAGGAGTAGAAGAACCTTCAGACTTAGACCATATCCTTTATACCACTAGAATACCGGGGCACAAATGAGTAAGATGGTCTCCCTTACATATCTTACAAGGGAAATTAGGTTTAAATCTTCTACGCCTAGGGTTCTGATCAACATCCATCTCGCCAACACGACTAACAGTGGTTGGTGGAGAGTCCCCAACATGACTCACAGAGGCTAGTGACTCTTTCCCAAGAGAGATGGGACTTATGCCCCCATCCCTACTCACAGAAGCAGATGGGTTAACAGAAATATGACTCACAGAGGTAGGTGACCCATTGCTAGTATGACTTGTAGTGACTAAAATTATGCCCCCAGCATGACTTGCAGTGGTTGAAACTTCATTTCCAACATGACTTGTAGGGGTTGGTGATGATTCATGGATATAACTATTCTTCTTCTTCTTCTTCTTTCTCTTCTTTTTAGATCTCTTATTACAAGAAGGAGGAGAAAGAGGAATCCTAGATTTCTCTTTTGAAGAAGATGAACAATTAAAACCCATTTGATGCCCTTGAAATAAAACATTCATCTGAGAAGCTTCAAGAACATTTGGAATATTCAGAGTGGACCATAGGAAAACTGGTAGTCCAACATTCAATCCAGGAATGTTAAAAGTGGCCATCAAGGGGGTACCAATGTTTCCAAAGAAAGAAAGAGCACAAGGATCCCCTTTTGAAAGGGTCCCTTGGTTGGCCTCTACAAGAATATTGGCCATACCCAACTTATACACAAATCCTTCTCTTATGGGATTGTACAATTGAATTTCCAAGGAAGAGAGATGCACAATCAAACCTTTGCCCTTAAGGAGGAAAATCCACAACTTTCAAAAGAAAGATCAAAAGCCTTTTAAGACCAGTGGAGTGGTTGGTCAGCCACTCAGAATATAAGGTCGAAAAGTGACAAGACAAATTCACCTAAAGCCAACTAAATACAAAGAGCAAAGAGAACTCCACTATAAAGTCCCTAAATATGAAACTAATCAAATAAATTCCAAGTACTTCCACTTCGGGTGATGAGGACCGGACACCAGAATACAAGAAAGTGAAGTAAGGGACCTTCTGAAGATAGTTTGGGATAATTACAACCCAAGCTTGCCAACAAAGGTAACAGAAATAGTTACACTAACCCCTAGACAAAAGCCTTTGTTGGTGCAAGTACCTGAGCTTCGCAAGGGTACCCTCTAGAAGTAGTAATGAACGTGATGCAACATCTGCCTCAGGTGCCCCAGGATTCCCCTCCGCAACAACCTTTGTGGTCCCTAGGAATAGTAACTATGGACATCAGTTTGTATCAAAATCTAGGCAGAACAGTCTCAGGGCGGGATCCAATAAGTAGGAGAGGGGGTATCTCTCTTTCCTTGTCTTCACTCTCCCTCGTGCTTGACTACCAGTAGAAAGGAGCTTTCCCGGTCTTTCTAACGACACTAGATTTCACTCATTCTTCAACATCTATGTTTAACAATTTGAGTGGCCTTGGAGAGTTAACTCTCCACTCACCTATTCCAAAGCCCTAAAGAGCTAGACTTGTTAATGTAATTAATGACAAATAAAAAAACATTCTAGTTCTTTTTAATTAAGAACTTGATTTTAAAAAGGCTATTCTTTATGTCACAGGCAAAATGAAAGTTCAAATTGTGGTGTTTTGACACAAAAGAAGCAATAGAAACTTAGCTATATGCAAATGCAACTATTTTTCTTCGATGAAAATAGATTTCTATAAGGTTCTACAAATAAACTTGTAAAAGCAATTTTTCTTCTTTTTTCAGAAAACACGCTCCACACACTCAAAATCTAACAAAAAAACTAAAATGCCTACATTGAAAACTAACTTAATGAAAACTATAATTATGGTGCAAGATTCTATGGATGCTCATACAATAAGAAAATGTGTTCCTTCACAAGATCAATAGGCAAACTTGACTACAAGGAGGGCACAAATTCAGTGACAAACTTTCCTCGAAACCAAGCAAAACCAATCGAAAAAAGTTCACAATTGCTCAAAAATAATGAAGAAACCAAAAACAAAAAATTGAAAAGAAAAATAAAGGCAAGAACAATGTTTTTGTCTTTTTCTTTTTTAAAGAACCTAAAGAAGTTTTTGAGAACACAAAGACTACTAAAATTCCAAGACCAAAAACAAGCATAAAGAGTAAAAAATAATGAAGAAACCAAAAACAAAAAATTGAAAAGAAAAAGAAAGACAAGAACAATGTTTTTGTCTTTTTCTTTTTTAAATAACCCAAAGAAGTTTTTGAGAACACAAAGACTGCTAAAATTCAAAGACCAAAAACAAGCATAAAGAGTCCCAAAATTCGCAAGTTATGCACATCATTAATATAATAAAACTTGAAATGACAGAGGACTACAAGCTTGCATAGATTGATCTGAACAATAGTATAAAGGACTTCATCAAACCAAAAGAACGTCTATAAAGACTTTCAGGATCGCCAAAGAGGCACTCAAAAACTATGAAAAAAAAATAGGTCAACGAAAAAAGGAAAGAAAAGAAAAGCAATCTAAAATTTGGGTTATAAACAAAGTTGCAACCAATTTCTTGTTCCGCAAAGTTAGAACAACCAAGAACTTCTACAAGAAGCCTTGAACCCAAAGCCCTAACTGAAACTTTACTATAACAACAAACCCTAGGTTGACTAGGTTTTTCAACAAGAAGAAGATGAGAAAATGAAAACCCACATGAAAGCAGAGCTTTACTGACAGTGAATGACCAGAAAACAACAAAAACCACCAGGCAACAATCTTAACTAGGTCCAAGATTTTGAAAAATTTATTCAAAATAAGGTATACACGATTGTGCAAAGACAAAGAAGTGTGCATATGAGACTAAAACAAAGGAAACACACGTATACGCGAGTTTCTTTGAAGAAATTAGTGTGTATACACTACTGTATCCTCTGAAAAGCGCATACATAAAGCTCAATAAAGAAAAACAAAAAATCTAGGTCTGATCCAAAAGATTAGACTTGATGCCTAGGAAGAAAACATGCCATAGACACTATAAAAGCAAGAAATCAATCAAGCAGGCCCTGATTAAGAAGAAACAACCCAATCTAGGAAAAAAAAAAAATGCTTTCCCCAGCAGAGTCGCCAACTCTATTTAGGGTAGACTAACCCCAGGGTCTTGGTTTCGGAACCCCAACAGAGTGGAGGGCATACAACATAGAGAGACACACAAACAAGTAGTCCTAATAATTAAACAATTAAACTTGGTACAAAAGGTCTTACCCGTAGGTCCTACGTTTGAGGTTGTTCCCTTAGGGTTCAAACCCTCTGCTTCTTCCTTGCGCTTTAAGATCTATAATTCACTCAAGGAAAATCATATGCAACAAAAATAACTGAAAGCATGTTCATGATACCAAGGTTAGATCATATAAACATGTAAGAAAATAAGCATTAACTTGAGATTTTATAAGTAAATCATGACTAAATTAATGCATAAAGAACATAATCATTATGAACAAGACAATGCCTCTTTATTAATGTAAGCTAAAGAAAAAATGGAAGAACTACAACTTGTGTCGTCTGCTGGCTCCAAGCGAAACTGTCCTCCGGATCCGTCCTGCCCAGGCCTCAACAATCCTCATCCATGGGTATACACTAGGATGTCATGAAGGGATGATGAAAATATCAAGAAGGAAATAGGGGTTTCCTATGACTGGGAGTGTAGAAGGCACATGGATATCTTTAGACTTGATTAGGGATTCAATCAACTATAATATGAATATCTAATCCTTCCTCCTCTAGGCCTTCCCATGGATATGTATTTATACTTCTCCAAATTAGTTTTTTCAGTTGGGAAACAGTTGGGCCACAGGCTATAGTAGATGGGTATCTGGTCAAACTCGTAAACCTTGCCCAAATTAAGGGAGATTATATATTTTTTAATGTTTTAACACATATACGCAGGTTGGCTATAAGATGACCCACGTTTACACGTGCTTTAGATAGGGCATAATCATGTATGAGATTTGTTTTTTTAGAAAATGGACCAAGTCTTGTAGGGAAGGGTTTCCCTAGGCCATATCATAGAGCATCAAATCTACCAAGGGTGGTAATTGGTGCTATAATAGAAATATAAAAATTGGTATAAGTTGATCACAAGGCACACTACTGATTCACCCCCCCAATAGTGCTCAAGTTTTCTAACAAGTGGTATGAGAGCGGGGATCTTGGTTGTAGCTTGATCATTGGAGAGTAGATTGGGTACAATTGGTGGAAAATTTGATTTTTTTTTTTTTCAAAAAGAATCCATGACGAGTGATTCCTCTCACAATATAAAGATTAAAGGTATGGCAAGATAAGGTTACATATTTACTATTATCTCATGGATCCGACTTTTGACAGCTTGTTTGTGAAGGATGTGGTGAAGATCCACCTTTATCTATTGTGTTGCAGCAGGATTTTCTAGTGAGATGCATCATATACGATAATCTCCATAATGGGGATTTGGAGAAAACAAGTGATTTAAAGTATGCTAAGGAAATATAGGACAGATTGAAGATCTTGTTTGGTGGTGATTGTAGTAGCAAAAATAGAGAGCTAGAGAAGAACAACAAAAAGAAGAAAAATAAGAATGGCCCTTAGAAGCAAGAAGATCAACCAAAATAGTATCATGCTCCGAGTGTGAATGGTTCATCCAATAATGGATCCAAAGGTATAAACATTAATGATTTGTTTTCGAGTTATAATTTGGATGGTTTTGATTCTAGTTGTGTTGAGTTGCCTAGTGAAGATGAGGACAATATTAATATTTTAAGAGATGAGTATGAGTCTTCCATTGAAGTAATAGAGACAATATTCGTTGAGTTTAGTAGATTTACATATTCATGCATAAATCAGGAAAATATTTTGCATATATTTGATGAAAAAGAGAATGCACTTAGAGAGAAGATCCTTAGCTTGAATATTCAATTACAAGAGCAAAAAAAAGTAGAGGATGAATTGACCAATCAACAAAAGGAGAAAGAAGGCTGAATTCAAGACTTGGAAGGTGAAGTGGTTTATATGAGGAAATAGTTAGAGAAGAAGAATGTTCAATTGAATCAAGATGAGAGCACCAAGCTCTTAGACAATATGCTTTAGATTCTTAGATCCCCAATGAACATATTTGGTATTGGCTTTGGAGAGTCTAGCTCACAACTAGGCAAGAGAAACAATGAAGATCCAAAGAAGCCTGCAACAAATTTTGTGACCAAGAAGAGAACCAAGAGGAGCATTCAGATTCAGAAGATCATTTTCTCCTAGGGTTGATAGTAACAACACTTAGAGGAGTAAAAACTCCTTTTCCCCATTGATGGATGAGATTGAGTTCAACATTTTTCACACTTTTGGACATGTGGCAACTACCTATAGGAGCCAAATGCACACATCTATGCAGCGGTTTGATAAACAAAAAAGAGGAAAACAATGTAAACTTTGAAATGGTAACTGATACAATTACTTGTTTTGTAGAGATAGCGAAAAAGTGACCCGATTTTGAAAAGGGGCGATGCAGAACACACATATTTTTTTTTAAAGCATAGTTTTTGGCACTTTTTTTTTATTTTTTATTTTTTATGTACATTACGTTTTAGAATGTTAGTGATTTGCATACTGATTTAAAAAAGTGATGATTCTACATCATGTCATTTTTTTAAAAGACCTATTTTTTGACTTTAAATTTATTCTAGTGTCACCCATTATGATTTTCAACCATAGAACAAAAAACTTTATTTGTTAATAATTATTTATTAATTCAAAAAAATATTATTTTCCAACTAGAATCAACTAATCTCAATCCCTAATGTTTTAGGTTAAATCAAAACCCTTAATGTCCAAACTATTATCATTATATTTTAAGTGATACCAAAGTTAATCCACTTTATTAATTCCTCATTTAAAAATCCAAGAGTTAAAATGATAAAATAGTAACTTCAGTAACATTAACACGGAATCAAATAACATGATATTTTTTAACATATTTAGGGAATCAAATAAATCTACATGCATCATTTTGGAGTGGTTACAGTTATAATAATTGCAACATAACAAGATCAAAGCTTTTCTCGTTTACGTTGGGCGATTCTCAGAATCACTCGGTTGCCAATATATTTTAAATTTAGGAATTTTAATTTGAATCTAATTCCTATAAATTCTGGCAAAGTATCATTTATTCTGGTGTCACCCATTATGATTTTCAACCATAGACCAACAAGCTTTATTATTAATACTTATTTTATTAATTCAAAAAAATATTATTTTCCAACCAGAATCAACTAATCTCAATCTCTAATGTTTTAGGTTAAATCAAAACCCTTAATGTCCAAACTATTATCATTATATTTTAATTGATACCAAAGTTTTTAATCCACTTTATTAATTCCTTATTTAAAAATCCAAGAGTTAAAATGATAAAATAGTAACTTCACTAACAATAATAGGGAATCAAATAACATGATACTTTTAAAACATTAATAGGGAATCAATTAAATCTACATGCATCATTTTGGAATGGTTACAATTATAATAATTGCAAAATAATAAGAAAATATTTTCTCGTTTACGTTGGGCGATTCCCAGAATCGTCCGACTGCCAATATATTTTAAATCTAGGAATTTAATTTGAATCTAATTCCTCTAAATTGCTGCAAAGTATCATTTATTCTAGTGTCATCCATTATGATTTTCAACCATAGAACAACAAACTTTATTTATTAATTCAAAAATATATTATTTTCCAACGAGAATCAACTAATCTCAATTCCTAATGTTTTAGGTTAAATCAAAACCCTTAATGTCCAAACTATTATCATTATATTTTAAGTGATACCAAAGTTGTTAATCCACTTTATTAATCCGTGATTTAAAAATCCAGGAGTTAAAATGATAAAATAGTAACTTCAGTAACATTAACAGGGAATCAAATAACATGATACTTTTTTAACATTAATAGGGAATCAAATAAATCTACATGCATCATTTTGGAATGGTTACACTTATAATACTTGCAACATAACAAGATCAAAGATTTTCTCATTTATGTTGGGCGATTAACAGGGAATCAAATAACATGATACTTTTTTAACATTAATAGGGAATCAAATAAATCTACATGCATCATTTTGGAGTGGTTACACTTATAATACTTGCAACATAACAAGATCAAAGATTTTCTCATTTTATGTTGGGCAATTCCTGGAATCGCTTGGCTGGCAATATATTTTAAATTTAGGAATTTTAATTTGAATCCAATTCCTCTAAATTCAAAGTATCATTTATTTTAGTGTCACCCATTATGATTTTCAACCATAGAACAACAAACTTTATTTATTAATACTTATTTATTAATTCAAAAAAATATTATTTTCCAACCAGAATCAACTAATTTCGATCCCTAATGTTTTGAGTTAAATCAAAATTACTCTGCTGCCAATATATTTTAAATTTAGGAATTTTAATTTGAATCTAATTCCTCTAAATTCAAAGTATCATTTATTTTAGTGTCACCCATTATGATTTTCAACCATAGAACAACAAACTTTATTTATTAATACTTATTTATTAATTCAAAAAAATATTATTTTCCAATCAGAATCAACTAATTTCGATCCCTAATGTTTTAGGTTAAATCAAAACCCTTAATGTCCAAATTATTATCATTATATTTTAAGTGATACCAAAGTTTTTAATCCACTTTATTAATTCCTCATTTAAAAATCAAAGATTTAAAATGATAAAATAGTAACTTCAGTAACATTAACATGGAATCAAATAACATGATACTTTTTTAACATTAATAGGGAATCAAATAAACCTACATGCATAATTTTGGAGTGGTTAGGGTTATAATAATTGCAACATAACAAGATCAAAGTTTTTCTCATTTACGGCTCACAATATATTTTAAATTTAGGAAATTTTAATTTGAATCTAATTCCTCTAAATTCCGGCAAAGTATCATTTATTCTAGTGTCACCCATTATGATTTTCAACCATAGAACAACAAACTTTATTTATCAATTCAAAAAAATTATCTTCCAACCATAATCAACTAATCTCAATCTCTAATGCTTTAGGTTAAATCAAAACCCTTAATGTCCAAACTATTATCATTATATTTTAAGTGATACCAAAGTTGTTAATCCACTTTATTAATTCCTCATTTAAAAATCCAAGAGTTAAAATGATAAAATAGTAACTTCAGTAACATTAACAGGGATCAAATAACATGGTAATCTTTTAACATTAGCGGGGAATCAAATAAATCTACACGCATCATTTTGGAGTGGTTACAGTTATAATAATTGCAACATAGCAAAATCAAAGTTTTTCTCGTTTACTTGGGCGATTCCCGGAATAGCCTGGCTGCCAATATGTTTTAAATTTAGGAATTTTAATTTGAATGCAATTCCTCTAAATTTCGGCAAAGTATCATTTATTCTAGTGTTGCCCATTATGATTTTCAACCATAGAACAACAATTTCTATTTATTAATACTTATTTATTAATTCAAAAAAATATTAGTTTCCAACTAGAATCAACTAATCTCAATCCCTAATGTTTTAGGTTAAATCAAAGCCCTTAATGTCCGAACTATTATCATTATATTTTAAGTAATACCAAAGTTGTTAATCCAATTCATTAATTCCTCATTTAAAAATCCAAGAGTTAAAATGATAAAATAGTAACTTTAGTAACATTAACAGGGAATCAAATAACACGGTACTTTTTTAACATTAATAGTGAATCAAATAAATCTACATGTATCATTTTGTAGTGGTTATAGTTATAATAATTGCAACATAACAAGATCAAAGCTTTTCTCGTTTACGTTGGGCAATTCTCGGAATTGCCCTGCTGCCAATATATTTTAAATTTAGGAATTTTAATTTGAATTCTAATTCCTCTAAATTCCTGCAAAGTATCATTTATTCTAGTGTCACCCATTATGATTTTCAACCATAGAACAACCAAACTTTATTTATTAATACTTATTTATTAATTCAAAAAAATATTATTTTCCAACCAGAATCAACTAATCTCAATCCCTAATGTTTTAGGTTAAATCAAAACCCTTAATGTCCAAGCTATTATCATTATATTTTAAGTGATACCAAAGTTGTTAATCCACTTGATTAAATCCGCATTTAAAAATCTAAGAGTTAAAATGATAAAATAGTAACTTCAGTAACATTAACAGAGAATCAAATAACATGATAATTTTTTAACATTAATAGGGAATCAAATAAATGTACACACATCTTTTTGGGGTAGTTACAATTAAATCAAAACCCTTAATGTCCAAACTATTATCATTATATTTTAAGTGATACCAAAGTTGTTAATCCACTCTATTAATTCCTCATTTAAAAATCCAAGAGTTAAAATGATAAAATAGTAACTTCAGTAACAAGAATCAAATAACATGATACTTTTTTAACATTAATAGAGAATCAAATAAATCTACATGCATCATTTTGGAGTGGTTACAGTTATAATAATTGCAACATAACAAGATCAAAGCATTTCTCGTTTACGTTGGGCGATTCCCGGAACCACCCGGCTGCCAATATATTTTAAATTTAGGAATTTTAATTTGAATCTAATTCCTCTAAATTCAGGCAAAGTATTATTTATTCTAGTGTCACCATTATGATTTTCAACCATAGAACAATAAACTTTATTTATTAAAAAATATTATTTTCCAACTAGAATCAACTAATCTCAATCCTTAATGTTTTAGGTTAAATCAAAACCCTTAATGTCCAAACTATTATCATTATATTTTAAGTGATACCAAAGTTGTTAATCCACTTTATTAATTCCTCATTTTAAAATCCAAGAGTTAAAACTTCTCGTTTACGTTGGGCGATTCCCGGAACCACCCGGCTGCCAATATATTTTAAATTTAGGAATTTTAATTTGAATCTAATTCCTCTAAATTCAGGCAAAGTATTATTTATTCTAGTGTCACCATTATGATTTTCAACCATAGAACAATAAACTTTATTTATTAAAAAATATTATTTTCCAACTAGAATCAACTAATCTCAATCCTTAATGTTTTAGGTTAAATCAAAACCCTTAATGTCCAAACTATTATCATTATATTTTAAGTGATACCAAAGTTGTTAATCCACTTTATTAATTCCTCATTTTAAAATCCAAGAGTTAAAACGATAAAACAGTGATTTCAGTAACATTAACAGGGATCAAATAACATGATACTTTTTTAACATTAATAGGGAATCAAATAAATCTACATGCATCATTTGTGAGTGGCTACAGTTATAATAATTGCAACATAACAAAATAATTTCAGTAACATTAACAGGGATCAAATAACATGATACTTTTTTAACATTAATAGGGAATCAAATAAATCTACATGCATCATTTGTGAGTGGTTACAGTTATAATAATTGCAACATAACAAAATCAAAGCTTTTCTCGTTTACATTAGGCGATTCCCGGAATCCCCGATCAATATATTTGAAATTTAGAAATTTTAATTTGAATCTAATTCCTCTAAATTTCGGTGAAATATCATTTATTCTAGTGTCACCCATTACGATTTTCAACCATAGAACAACAAACTTTATTTATTAATACTTATTTATTATTTCAAAAAAATATTATTTTCCAACCATAATCAACTAATCTCAATCCCTATTGTTTTAGGTTAAATCAAAACCCTTAATGTCCAAACCATTATCATTATATTTTAAGTGATACCAAAGTTGTTAATCCACTTTATTAATTCCTCATTTAAAAATCAAAATCCAAGAGTTAAAATGATAAAATAGTAACTTTAGTAACATTAACAGGGAATCAAATAACATGATACTTTTTTAACATTAATAGGGAATCAAATAAATCTACATGCATCATTTTGGAGTGGTTATAGTTATAATAATTGCAACATAACAAGATCAAAGCTTTTCTTGTTTACGTTAGGTGATTTTCAGAATTGCCCAGCTGCTAGTGTATTTTAAATTTAGGAATTTTAGTTTGAATCTAATTCCTCTAAATTCAGAAAAAGTATCATTTATTCTAGTGTCACCCATTATGATTTTCAACCATAGAACAACAAACTTTATTTATTAATTTAAAAAGCATTATTTTCCAACCAGAATCAACTAATCTCAATCCCTAATGTTTTAGGTTAAATCAAAACCCTTAATGTCCAAACTATTATCATTATATTTTAAGTGATACCAAAGTTGTTAATCCGCTTTATTAATTCTTCATTTAAAAATCCAAGAGTTAAAATGATAAAATAGTAACTTCAGTAACATTAACAAGGAATCAAATAACATGACACTTTTTTAACATTAATAGGGAATCAAATAAATCTACATGCATCATTTTGGAGTGGTTACAGTTATAATAATTGCAACATAACAAGATCAAAGCTTTTCTTGTTTACGTTTGGTGATTCCCGAAATCACCCGGCTGGCAATATATTTTAAATTTAGGAATTTTAATTTGAATGCAAAGTATCATTTATTCTAGTGTCACCCATTATAATTTTCAACCATAGAACAACAAACTTTATATATATATATGGGTATGATGTATTGATATAAACTAAGACATTCAATTTAAAAAAATATACACATAATGTTAATATTTTTGAGTATTTTTCATGCAATATGTTATGGCGTTATATTATAATAATAATTTTTAATTTTTTAATTTTGAATCAAAATTATATTTATATTTTTATAGGGTAGTGTGAATATTTTTTTTTTTGCTTTTAAAATAAATTTTTTTTTTTAACAATCTTAAAAAATTAAATCGAAATTTTAAATTTTAAATTTTAAATTCGGTTTTACTGGCATTTTTTAAAAATGTTGAAAATTGACACTAAAAAAAAGAAATCATTCCACTATTAATACTTTTCATTTTCAGGGTGTTTTTCATAAATTTTCAACAAAAAAAGTCGTTTTCACTGTCATTTTTAAAACATGTTCAAAATTGACCCTAAAAGAAAAAACCATCGTTCTAGTATACACACTTTTCGTTTTTAGCACTATTTTTCATGTTTTTTCGGGGTTTTTGGGCTAGAGTTCCTGTTTTGAGTTTATAGTTCCCGTTTCAAAGTTTACATTGTTGGACCTGCCTTTAGATATACACATTCATTTAATGGTTATTTTTATGTTGTAACATATTTGGCCACACGGCCATTGGTTGCAGATCTAGCATGAGGAGATGGAGATCCAACATGAGCAACAAAAGATCAGATCCTTTAGTCTCATATCTTGGTCATGTAAAGTATTATGTGTGCCACAAATTTGGGCACATGGCCAAAGATTGTAAGCTGTCCATATTCTTTAATCCATCCAATCAAAAGGAGCAACACATTCAAAGTACACATGGAAGAAAGATAGAGGAGGGTGCCCAAGCAAAGAAGCAAATTAATATAGAATGGGTGAAGAATAAGGAGTAATGACCAACTATGGAGGAGTAGCTAGGAATGTGTTGTATAACTATTTTCTTGCATGATAAGGATGATAAATGGTACATTGATAAGAAATTTCCCTATCATATGTAAGGAGATAGGAGCATAATTCTGTTTTTGAAGAAAACTAAGAGAGGTCATGTTGTTTTTGAAGATAATGAACTAACGAGAGTGTTGACAAGCGATAAGGACAATATTCATGATAATAGGACCAATGTAGCTGATGTGTGGCTCATTTAGGGTCTAAATAACAATATCTTGAGCGGGAGCTAGATAGTTGATGAAGGCAAGGAAGTGGTTCTCAAATTCGAAGGCTGTTTCATCTGGAAAGAAGGATCAAAGAGAGTGATTACCAAATGGGTCAAGACAACAAATAATGCGTATGTGTTGAATGGAAGAGTGAGAAAAAAGAAGAGATCAAAGAAGAACTCTTCCTATCAGATTCTGAGTAAAAGAGGTCAACCCCTATTGCAGTTTGTTCTTGCATGACAAATCTCTTTGACTACATAGATGCATGTGAGCCCTTCATAGCCCCAGGGTGAGCACATGGTAGATTATGGAAGCATGAGGTAGGATGATGTGTGGCACTATGGAAGCATGTTGGATATGTGTATGGGTTGTAGCTGCAATAGCATGTTTGATTGTGAGATTACTTGTTCTAGCTATGTATTATCCTTGTTCAATCATGTCTTGGTGAGGGTGATGATGTTAGGCATGCATAAATGTGGATGTATATTTTATACATGTATACACTTTGGTATACAATTATTGAATTAGATGAGTATGAGAGAGAGAGGTATTTGGAATGCATTGTATTAGACAATTTATATCAGCCATGTTTTCTCTTTTGTGAGCAAGATCAACCCTGTAACTTTGTTGCATTTGTCATTTGGTCTAGTTGGTTCATTGGTCTTGGCATCAAAGCATGCATTGAGGAGAGTATTGAGAGATGGTTCAACCATAGATGGGTTTATGAAGTCATTGATATAGTCATGTATTTGTATTGATTAAGTCCTGTATCTCATGTATTAGCCCTGCGCTTTCACTATGTATCATTTTCCCATGAGGTGTATGGTGTCTTGATCTAGTTGGTGGCCTCTTTCTTGCTTCAAAGAGGCATTTGCAACAACTAACATTGATGTAAAACAATATGGAGAAGATGGTTTCAGCCCCATTACATGTTCAGGGGGATCATGTTCAACAAGAGAGGATGCATGGATGCTTAGAGAGATGTTTGGCATCTAATTCTATTATTTCACATACTTATTTGAGGATCAATTTGTATCAACCTTATAGTCAACATCGTGTTGAGCATTTCAAGGGGAGTATTTTACTTAGTATGCATTGGTGTTTCCCTTTTCCATTGATGTCAAAGGGGGAGAGAGAATAGAAAAATGGAAGAGAGAAGGGAGTATGGAGAGAGTTTTGAGTTCAACCTCAAAGTTGTGGAGATTAGGTTGAGGTTGACATCAATGCCAAAGGGGGAGCATGTTGGCATTGCAGTGTTGACATTGATGTCAACAGGGACTTAATACTATTTATCTTATCATTCATGTCAACCTAATGTTAGTATCCATCATTTTTGATGAGTTATCATTGGTTTGATGTAGAGATCCTAATTTGATTTAAAAATGTTGATCCATGCAAGGGTGTTTTCCCAACTAGGTCTTCATGATCCCGACTTGATGCAGAGGCGTTTGACCATTATGTTGATGTCTTGCTGCTTGCATGGAACATGTTTGAATAATATTTTCATGCTTATTAGAAAGTTGTAATGGTATTGGAGAGGGTTGTCATAGTGTTAAAGGGTCTGTAGAAAGTTGTCATGATGGTTCAAGCTCACCTTTGAAGCTGGGCTACAAGATTAATGTCACTTGGTATAATCCTTGTCATCATGAGTTTGATGCTTTGTAATGATCCATATACATGTTGTCATGGTGTCAAAATGTGTGTGGAGGTTTATGATGATGTCTCAGGCTCACCCCTAAAGTTGAGCTCTAATTAGTTTCCAAATCCCGTGAAGAACTTGAAGTTTAAGAGGCACACACTACTTTCGTTCACAAGAGTGGCGTTCATATGCTACTTTCCTTTTCAAGAGTAGCATATACCTATAGGAAGTGATTTTCTCTTAAATATGCATGCCCTCCAAATGTTTTATTGGTTTTTCTATGGTTTTTGTTTAGGATTTTGATAGAAAAAAGGTTGAGATATTTTGTCTAACTTCTAGAAGGTGGTTAAAATGATGAATCTTTCTCATTAAACGAGGTTAGTTGCAGACATAGTCAAGGAGAAAGAATACCAGAGTATGAAAAAGAGTGCTTGGCTCTCCATATCTATGTGTTATTATTGCATGATCATTTCAGATTTTTTATTTATAGGATGAAGCTTTGTGATGGAGAGGTTGGTTCTATTGTGAGAGAGAGTTCCTATAGTGTATTGAGAGCCAATGGTGAGAGTAGATAAATAGCTATGACAGATTGCTTAAGGAGACCAATTTATTGCATATTTTTTGTGCACTTTTCAACAATTGTTTGATGCAGGTTTATGAAGGTATTTGATGGAGGAGATTGCTGCTATCACATAGATTGATTGTTATCATATTTTAGACAACACATTTGTATTTCTAACATGGTGTATGCAAGGGTTTATAGCTGGGCATATCATATTTTTATTCTAGAATTTTTATATGGCTGAGTTTGTGCATTCAGATTTGTTATGTTGTTGATGGAGATGTTTTTGAGAGTCTGTATGCAAGAGGATTGTTGCATGGTTTTGCAAATCCATTTAATGTTGTTATGTACTTTGCAGTGAGGGTTTGATTTGATAATGTTTGTGTGTGTGAGAGAGATAACTTTCATGTTGTTGCAACACATTGTTGAGAGTTGGACTGTGGTATGTTGATATGCTACTAATGTATTGAGAATTTGTATGCAGGAGATTCGATGTGTGGATCATATTTGTTGTGGTGTTGCAGGATTTATATGTATGTTGTTGATTGTTGTGATAATATTTCTTGTTGCAGAGAGATTGCATTGAAGAGATAATATTCAATTGTGGTTGTGCATCAAGTATTTGTGAGTCCAATGTGAAAATAAGATGAAACGAGGATCACTATTTTGTTTTTTTGAGGATTTGGGCCATAGTTTGAAAATACGTAAAATGAGGTCCGTGAGATGTGTTGAAGGTTGGGGATTTCAGTGAGAAAATGGTGGCTTACATATTTAGAGGTGTAGTGGCATCCTTCGGGTAGTGACCTAAGAACTTGGGAGTGGTGGTTCGATAGTCCAGTGGTGGCTGACCGAGACTTGTTGGGAGTAGTGGCTTACAGCAAGAGGTGGGCTACAAAGTTGAGGGAATGGTGTCTTCCTACAAGTGGTGTCCTACAAGTTCATGTAGGTTGTTGTATGGAGCGGGTAGTGGATCATATGATTAGAAAGTGGTGGTTTGCAACATGGTGGTGGCCAATGAATCCAATGTAAAAACATTTTACATAATAGAAGATATGACAATGAAGACTATCTACCAACAATGGTTTCTACCCTTGTGGTTTCCACCTTACATTTGTCGTCCTCATGTATATGATTGATGTGTTGTGATTGTAGCTGTTCATGGTTATTTTCATTGTTGTTCTTATGGTTGTTTGGTCTCTACTTATATGATTCATATGCTACGATGTGTTAATGTTTAATGTGTTGTTAGCTAATGACTGATGATTCATTAATTATGAATAAAAAGATAAAATTTGGTATAATATGATCACAAGTCACACTACTGACTCAATCCCTCCTCCCCCTCTCAGTAGTGCTGAAGGTTTCTAACACCCATGCCTATTTCTCTGGATTAGTAAAATCTATTATGATTGAGACCACATAACTTGGTTTTTTCCATGGTTAGAGAATGTTATCAAATGAAACAGTCAATGAAATCAAAGAGTAAATTTACATTAAATTGGATAAAAGTTTAAGAAAGTTTTCACATCACAAAAAAAACTAAAAATTCTAGAAAACCAAAACAACTTCAGAAACTTATTCATAAAAAACACTCAGCCAGAGTTAAATTTGATAGTTACCCTACTCATCAAGTAAATAGTTTTTGATAGTTACCTTACTCATCACGTAAATAGTTTAGGGCACATTTCTTCTTAAAACCACTAACCACATAATATTTTATATGTAGTTTCCCTCATCAATTATTATGTGCGATTGTAATTTTTTATTATTTTAGGTAGAAAAACAATTTTAAATTTGATATATGAATGACCAAAATGTAAATGCCATAAAGTGATTATATATATATTAAAAAACATTAAATAAAATATAATTAATATAAATGATAACATAATACAAATGAAGAAAGTTTAAAGTAAGTTATATTCTTTTTAAATTTTTTATGTCATGTAATTTTATTTCAATTAAATAGAAAAAGTTATTTTTTTTAATAATAAGTTAATTGATTTATTGATGAATTTAAATATGTATAGGATCAAAATATCAATATAAAGAGTTTTTCTCGATTTCTTGTTTATGAACATAGTTAAAATCGTTACAATTATTTAAAAAATATATTGTTGATAAATAATAATTATTATCTAATTTTAAGATCACGATCAAGTCAGACACCAAATTGGTGTATGAGGTCCTCTTTTTTGTGGGACAAGGGACCCACCTCTGTGCAACGATTTGACTGCGAATTCTACGAAGACATACATACTCTACCCCCTCTGGTTTTGAACTTGTGACCTCTTAGGAGGAAACACATGGTCTTAACCATCAAGCCTACTCAAAATGTATTACACAATGTACAATATTTCTTACTTTCTCATATAGATTTGTAAAAACTTAAAATTAGAGAAAAGCTTGAGGGAATCTTGTCTTTATATATAATGATCAAAAGTAAAAAGAATATGTCTGATTGAACATTATCATAAACTATTTATAAAAAGAATTAATCATGCCCTTTTGAAGAATAAGATTAAACTCTGAGTCTCAATAAAACAAAACAACTTTACTGCATACAACAAGCTTCTTAAAAATGAGCCATTATCCACATATTTTAAAATTTAATTCCACCCACCACAATATATAATTAAAGTTCATAAATCCTTTAAGGAAAACCATATAATATTGAGTCAACAAATTCCATCAAAATTTATTATTTCCTATTAAAATTAATGAATAATAAAATATATATATATACCTACCAAATCAAAATATTGATCCTTTCAAAGCAAAAATGAATAATCAAAAGCGATATATATAAACCAAATCAATCTTAATGGATTTGATCAATTTAATGGTTTTGATCATTTCAAAGCAAAATAGAGTTTCAATGAATCTAAAGTGGTTGGGATTTAATATTATCAACCTAGTTGATAAAAAAAATCAATGGCTTTGATCATTTTAGGAGCAAAGATAGCTTCCAAAAATGTAAAGTGTTTGGGCTCCAAAATATGAAAGTCATTAATTTATTAATGGCTTGATCATTGCGGGTCTAAACATGACATAACATTATTGTTTGAATATATATATATATATATATATATAACCAAAATGGCCTTCCAATACCTTGAGAAATGTAATGAAGACTTATTTCTTTTTCACCACACCTTCCTTAGGGCTAAGTTCACGCGATATATGTTATAAAGAGTTGCGCACTAATAGTTATATCCTTGACACACTCTCTCTATATATACGGGGTCAGTTTTTAAACATGTTTGTTAATTTGAAGATTTTGGAAGTTAAAAAAAACCATTTTTACAAGTTGATTTTAAGATATGCTTGAATACGATATAAATAAATAAAAATCTATCAAATTTAACCTAAGAAATGAACATGACTATATGCAAAATTAACTTTGACCCATTTTATTACATCAAATCATGATAACATTGATTTTGGTCGTGTAACCATGATTAGTATCATGTTGCTTTAAATGATGAATTTTTAGTTACATTGATAGATGTCCGCCATAGGAAATGGGGTGCTAGAAGATGGGTTCTTTTAATAACGTAATAGACATGTGTGGTTGGGAAGTAACCTCTCTAGAATTTTTTTGGTCATTGTTGCTCTTTAATAGAAGGTTGTGATCACATAAACATCAATTGCATTTAGTAATTTGGATGTTAGTAATTTGCGATAGTTTTGCTACATATTATGTTTTCATTCCAATAGGTTTAATTCACCTTATGGGTTGTTTCCTTTAACTTATTAGTTGATGTGGGAGTCATTACCTTTAACCTATTAGCTGGTGTCTATATGCAGTTAATAAATGCACCATTTATCTAGATCGCATGAATGAAATGGGTTTTCCATTGTGATGAGCATACACTTAACCAGATAGTATAAATCCATGTACACCATCATGTGTTGGAGAGATGGAGCCTTAACCCCTAGGAAGGTGTGAAGGATTGAACAGGGGATTCACTGATGGAAAAATCAAAGATGGTTTCACTTAAGAAATGCACTGTAGGAAGTGGGAAAAACCAACTTTTTTAGTCGAATGCGGCAAGGCTCGCATGTCATGCATTCGAAAAAGTTCTAGTGTAGCGATAGGGGATTCAAGGACCCATATGAAAGGTTAAGGTCTATTAATTTTGGGTTTTTGATGGAAGGGACAATGACCTTCAAGAGCTTTCCGTTTGAGGATCCAAACCAACTGGGGTTTGTGTATATTTGTGTGAAGAATAATCATGCATGCAGTCTATGGTTTGTTGACATTTTTATTTGAGTGGAGAGAGGGATTGAAAGGTTGATTTAGTTTAAGGGCTCGAGATCCAACGATGGAGATGATGATGCCGTTTAGAGATATTTAGGGTTTGTTAGAGGGTCAGGGTTTGAGAATTGAGTGAAATGGTTTCTATGACAACAAGTCAAGGGTTCGAGTCCAAAAAAAGGTGGGGGGGGGGGGGGGGGGCGTTGCGGGTAGTGGAAGAAGCCATAACTACAACAAGAGGAGCATGATGAAAATGAGTGCGAGAAATAGGTGAATTTTAAATGCTTCTACCTATACAAGCCAAAGGTCTTGGGCCTACGGGGTATGCTAGGACTTATGGCGGTTATGCGGCTAGCACGCTTAGTGGCTATTTACATGGAGATATTTTTGGATATGGAGGGTGCTATGGCGCTCCTAGGTGACTAGGCTAGAGTGGTCCAAAGATGGTAACTTCTTAACCTGCTCGGTTGCGATGGCCTTTCAAAGCATCTCTAAGATTTTCGCCGGTTAGAGTATCTTTCGATGTTTGTTGTTTTCCTCATAGTATCTTTTGGTTTGTTTTCTTGCTGGTCAAAGTATCTTCTGTCATTGATATTGTAATGAGTGGTTTCTCGTTGTCGGGTTATGACTGGTGCTCCCTACGGAGTCCTTTATTGGGCCAACATGACTTGTCACTTGTCTTCTTTAAATAGTTTTTGGTTCCCTTGGACATGTTGTTAGTTTTTTTTTTTTGTAAGATGCTAAATACCAATCATATTTTATATCGGATATTGGGTTATATGCTATATGTAAATAGATTTTGTTTTAATAGAAATTTGTTGGTTTTTTCTTTCTTGCAAAAAAAAGAAATGGATTTTCCATTGCAAATTTAGAAGATATTCACCCAGGATTTGCAATCTATGCAAAGTCATTATTGCTAATTGATTTTCTTCTAGTGGGTTATTGTTAGGCTATTAGGCATGCGAGCATGCCCACATCCCAATTGAGTGCCTTGGGAAACTAGGGATTACATGACTAGATCGACGATTTGGGTTTGTGGTGCTAAAGGTGTGCACAAGATGAAATGAGATGAGGTAATGCGCTACAATGAGCACTAGCTTCTTGAATTTTCATGGGTTGAGCAACACATCGTAGGTTGGAAGGTAGCAAGAGATGAGTTTAGGTTAGATGGGATTTGAGAATTATGGATTTAGTTGTATTGGGTTAGGTCATGGGTAGGGTGTGCGGGTCGCACAACCCACATACCTTAGCATTGTATGTTGTCTCAGGTGAAGATGAACAAAAACCTAATTGTAAACACATTTAATTTGATCTATTATCATTATGATGGAGTATTAGGTTGAGGGCCGCTCCAACCAGATTTTAGTATTGCTTATTTTTATGTATGTAATGTACATGACATAACTATTTTATGTGATTAATGTTGTGATGAAGATACACTTGTTTTTGGATTATGTTTGAGATTCCAATATATAACATAACTAAGACACATAATACAAGTGTTGGTCCGTGAGGTGTAGTATTTCCAAAGTGGTTGGGTCATTGGTGAGAAACACATTGGAGATTACAGGGTTCCTAAAACTGTGTGAAGTCTCTATGAGCATGATAGGTAGTATTAGACTAGAATGAAGATGTGCAAGCATGAAGGTATGACATTTAATTCTTGTTGTTTTTCACATGATGATTCACAGGTGGGAATTGGTGTTTTAGGGAAGTTTCAAGGCAACCAAAAGCATAGGTTGTGTTTTCTAGAAATATTGATCAAATGGAGGATGATACAAACACTTGTTGATACAGGTGCATGACACAACTTCCTGAAGGCAAAATTAGGAAGGGAACTTGGATTGCCTCCGGAAACTGGGGATTACGTGAATAGACTGACAATTTGGGTTTGTGGTGCTAAATGTGTGCACAAGGCGAAATGAGATGAGGTAATGCGCTATAATGAGCGCTTGTTACTTGAATTCACATGGGTTGAGTAGCAAATTGTAGGTTGGAAGGTAACAAGAGATGAGTTTAGGTTAGATGGGATTTGAGAATTATGGATTTAGTTGTATTGGGTTAGGTCGTGGGTAGGGCGTGTAGGTGGCATGACCCACGTGCCTTAGCATTGTATGTTGTCTCAGATGTAGGTGAACCAAAACCTAATTGTAAACACATTCAATTTGATGCATTATCATTATGATGGAGTATCAGGTTGAGGGCTGCTCCAACCAGATTTTAGTATTGCTTATTTTTATGTATGTGATGTACATGGCATAACTATTTTATGTGATGAATGATGTGACAGATATACACTTGTTTTTGGATTATTTTTGAGATTCCACTATATAACATAACTAAGACACATAATACAAGTGTTGGTTTGTGAGGTGTAGTATTTCCAAAGTGGTTGGGTTGTTGGTGAGAAACACATTGGAGATTACAGGGTGCCTAAAACTGTGCAAAGTCTCTATGAGCATGATAGGTAGTATTAGACTAGAATGAAGATGTGAAAGCATGAAGGTATGACATTTAGTTACTGTTGTTTTTCACATGATGATTCGCAGGTGGGAATTGGTGTCTCAGCGAAGGTTCAAGGCAACCAAAATCTTAGATATTGTTTTTTGGAAATATTGATCAAATTGAGGATGATACAAACACTTGCTGATACATGTGCATGACAATAATTCTTGAAGGCAAAATGAGGAAGAGAACTTGGATTGTAGGTGATTGGAAATATATTAGCGGTGAAAGTAGTGAACTCTAAGGCCAAGGAAGCTAAAGGTTTGGCTCTAGGTGTGAAACTCTAGATTAATGAGTGGAGTGGTTCATTTGACTTCATGGTGATATCGATGGGTGATTTTGATGTGATATTGGAAGAGGAATTTATCAGGGGGAATAGGGTGATACTGATGCTATGGTTGGATCATATAATTTTGATGGGTGACGATGAGATGTGGGATATGTCCACAACCACATGTAATTCATTAAGAAAGGTGCAATTTGTCTCTACATTGAGCATGAAGAGGAAACATGACGACTATTATTGAATAGATTCCCAACTGTATGTCACAATGATTAAGGAAGTTGGAGATGAGGGAATGGGGAGGCATATCCCACCAAATAATTCTGATTAATTGGAGGCATATGTAGACCTAATGATGGACGAGTTTCCAAAGGTTCTCTCACCTAGATGATTAGTTATCACCATCACATTGAGCTTGATCTAGGACTGCAACCAATAACATGAGTTGTTTATAGGTTATTAGGACCCTATTTGGATGATTTGAGACATTAATGATATATTTTCTTGATGCAAGTTTCGTTTTTCCTTCTGAATCCCCATATGGTGATATGATGCACTTTGAGAAGAAGAAGGATACCAATGAGTTGAGGATGTGTCTGGACTATAGAGAATTGCACAAGTAGACAATGAAGAACATACACCCACTCCCACTTGCAACAAATTATTTTGACAAGTTAGATAAGGTCAAAGTGCTCACAGAGCTTGATTTGAGACTAAGGGTTATTATCAGGTGCAAATAATAGAATGTGATGAGGAAAATATGACCATGGTGGTAAAGTACGACAATTTTGAATTCCTGGTGATGCCTTCTAGCCTATGCAATTCCTTTGTTACTTTCTCTACTTGATGAAAAATGTTCTTCATCCCTTCCTGGACAAGTTTTTCGTGGTATATTTTGATGATATCATAGTATTCAATGAGGATATGGATGAGCATAAGAAGAAATTGACACATGTTTTTAAGGCATTTAGGCATAAGCAATTGTATTTGAAGAATTAAAATTGTGTTCACTCAGAGGGAGATACCATTTCTAGGCCATTGGGTTGGAAAATGATGTATTCACATGGACCCTGAAAAGGTTAAGGTGATAGACAATTTGCATGAGTCTCATTGTGTGCATGATGTGAGGTTATTCATAGGAAGTTTGTGGAGGATTATTATAGGATCATTGCATCATTGATAGATTTGTTGAACAAGGATGGACCTTGGAGGTGGAAAAAGAAGACTAGGCATGCATTTGAGTTCCTCAAATATAATATTGTGATAATTGTCATACTGAAGCTTCCATACTATAAACAATAATTTGAGGTGAAAACATATGCTTTATATTTCACCAATGGAGGATTTTTGATGCAATATGGTCATCCGATAACTTTCAAGGGTAGGAAGCTGCAAGATTGGGACATGAGGTATCCCATGCATGAGAAGGAGATGAATACAATTGTGCATTGTCTATTGGTATGGAGGAATTATCTAATGGGTAGGCCATTTGTGGTCAAAATAGATAATAATGTGAGTATTTACTTTGCAACTTGACCGAGGTTGTCACCGAAGTAGGCATAATGGCAATACTTTTTCACTGAGTTTGACATCACCATTGAGTATAGGCCAGGGAAAATCAATGTGGTTGTATATTCCTTGAGTAGGAAGGCATAATTAGCAACACTTGAGGAGGAGGAGGACCTACCCATGCCAGGTGAGAGTTGGATTCAATTTATTGAGAGTTGTAGAGGAGGCTTCAAGAGGGCTTGCAAACTAATACTACAATGGAAACATTATGAAATAGGTAAAGGAAGGCAATATGAGGAAGTTCTTGATGTGAGATTATTTGTTATTCTTTGTTTTGTGCATATATGTTCCTAGGATAGGTGGTATTTGAAAGGAAATCTTGAAGGAATGTCATGACTTGCCTTAGGCTGGCCAACTAGGATAATGTAGGACATTGGAATTATTGGAGAGAGGTTACTTCTAGGATAATTTGGGGCGAGATGTAGAGGATTGTGTCCATACTTGTATTGTATGTCAATAAGACAAGCTAGATACCAGGGTTGTTGGTAAAGGTGGACACTTTGAAGAATACTGCAGATGCATTGACAAAGTCTGTGAGTGCTGATAAGTTCTCTTGGTGTAGAGAAACAATGGGTGTTGTAGGGCTAGACCAATGACTAAGCTCTCCTGTGGCCCCATGTGGAAATAAAACAACAAGTGGGAGAATGTTGGGTGTGTGTTATATTCTTTCCATGATTACCGCACACACAGGGGAGTCATGGGGGGGTTTGTAGGCGGGTGGTAGCTTCCCTACATGGGGTCCGGGGCAGCACCCCAGGAATTTTTTTTGGACCCTATATTAGGTGGGCAGATTTACCTATGGTTTTGTGCATGGATTTCACACATGGTTTTAGGCATGATAATTTTCTGTCCATGGTATTTTGTAGATCCGGTCAAGGGCACTACGGTTATGTTCTGATCCAAGGTTAATGAATTGTGGTTTATAGATGCTTTGACATGTATATATATATGTATTGTAACATTGAAAGGAATATAATGAAAAATAAATTTGGTAGTCCTGGTTTTGGGATCCAGGGGAAATTTCTGTGTATATCTATTTCATGTTTTATGCTGTCGCCATTGTTTATTTTCTGTTTTTTAGAATTCATATGCAGGTAATTTCTGTACAGGGTTATAACCTACAATTACAAAGGGAAATCAGAATAAAACCATGAGGCTCCTCTGTCTAGGAGTATTTAGGAATAAAAGCAATAAAGGTGGAATGAAGGGTTGCATTTACCTGTTGTGCGCAACTAGATTCTTCCACTACCTCCAAGATATCAGGGCCCATGAAGGGAAAGGTTCTCTGAAAGAACTTCGATGTGAATCCATCTGGACCCAGTCCTTTATTTCGAGCCATCCCCTTAACCACTTCTTTAACTTCTTAAATGGTAATGGCTCGCATGAGTGCCATGTTTTGGTCTTGGCTCACTAGATGAGGGATGTGACTAGTGATGTGTTAGATGGCTACATATTTATCGTGGTAAGGTTCAGAGAGGAGGGTATGAAAATGATATGCCAAGATGTTTTCCATCTCCTCATGCTGAACCAAATGGTTCCCTTTGGGATCCTGCAATGAGAAGATTCATTTTTGTTGGTGATGTTGGATCATGGCTTTGTGGAAGAACCGAGTGTTACTTTCTCCTTAACGAAGCCACTGAATCCTAGATTTTTGTCTACAAAGGATTTCCTCTTGCTTTCTTTGTTTTTTAATCTTGGTAAGGGGTACAACCCTCCTTTGTTGCGAGAGCTTTAGTTATTCCTTCCATAATCAGTCGTTTCTGGATGTGGTTCATGTGGCCCTAGAGTTAATGTTGCTCTTTCATAATGCTCCCAAACTTCATTTTGTTCCATCTTTTTATTTGATTTTTAAGGTCTTTCAGCCTAAGTTGGAAAGTATGCATACAATTTCTACCTTGTACCGAACAGAATTTCCACCAAATTTCAAGTTTTCCAGGGAAGGAAGGATCCCGTAGCCAAAATGACTCAACCCAAAAGGGATGATTTCTGGGAGCCAACTTAAAATCCATTTCTAACTAGACTGGCTAATGATTTGACTCAAGACTTGGAACGATTGAAGCTTCAAAGAAGTTATCTCTACTGATAAGGCCTTCTGTCAACAAGAATATATTCAAACAGGAAGCACCCTAATGTTGTCCTCCCCGTCAGTTATTCCATGTAAAAATGCCATTATTGGTGGGAATATCTATCAGTTTTAGATCAGAGATTAGATCTCGGAAGCCCTCCATCTCCAGATCTGTGGGTCTAATCCCTCCTATTTTTTCCTCCAGTGATGTAATTAGGTTAAATTCCCCCCCCCCCCCGCCCTGATGATCCATAGATCATCAGGGCATAGATTCCTGGACTTTCCTAATTTTTGGAGGAAAACGACTTTCTCTCCTAGAATATGAGGCCCATAAACATTTGGCAACAACGCCCAATCCCTGGTGCCTATATGTCTGAAGCAACCCAATATAAGAAGGGGAATACTCACTTAGTTATCAAAAAAGATTTTAGAGGGATTCCAAAGGACGAATAAGCCTCCTGCACTGCCTCTAACATATTTTTCCATCACTTCATACCCTAGCCGCATTGACACAATGATTGGTTTGAGCCTTTATTCAGATGTCTTGGTTTCTTAGAGCATCATTATACTGGGTTTGTCCTTCTTCAATATGTCCTTCACGTATCGTTGTTTGCCTTGACTGTTGAGGCCTCTTATATTCTAGGAGAGCATAACCATTGAGACGGTTTATTAAGTTGGTGAAATACCACCAAGAGTGGCACCACCCTTCCTGATTTTACAAGCAAATCTGCAACCATCTGTATTGATTCTTGTAGATTATTTCTACCCCATTTCTTCCCCCCTTTACTCTACCCTCCTTGCTCCTGGTTACTCCACATTTGAGAACCCGACGGATCAGGTGGATCTGGTTGTTTTTGGGTTTGTTTAGCTTGATATTGTTGGAAGGTATCCCGGTATAACTTTTTTTCTCCTTAGGGATGAATCACTCATCCAAATTCCACCATTCATTCAACAACCTCTTCGGGACTTGTTCTTCAGAGCTTAAATCTTCCTTTGCCCCATCGATCTCCATATTTATTTGTTGCATGGTAGGTTCATACACCTCCTTGTCATTTGGTTCTTCATGTGCCTTATGTTTTGGCTTAGGGTGATTATTATTGTTATATTAAAAAATTCAATTAAAAATAATTAAAAGTGGTTGATATACATGTTTTTTTACTAGGATGAGCCTAGGCTGAGGCCAACCCATTTATTGGATGGAAGAAGGACATAAGACCCACAATGGGATGCTAGAAAACCTTGGACGCCCCTTGGGATAGTTTAATTCCTCAAAAGTGGTTTCCTTCCTTAACCCCTCCCCATGAGATTTAAACTCAAGACGTGGTGGAGACTAAACCTACTCAAACCAACTAATCTACACCTCATGGATAATTGTTATACACTTATTAGTAGGGCTTAAGTGAAAGTAAGATCAATGGTAAATTGCTGATGTAGTGGGCCACGAGGGTGGATATGTAACAAGTGGGAATTGAACTTCGATGGCAAGAACAACTACTCTTGATAACCACTCAAGCTAAATCCAGTTAAAATTTTATCATAATAATAATTAATTTATTACGCCCATAGGTGCTGTACAACCCACTATGGGGGAGATGTAGTGACGATAAAATGGAGCATTATATATATATATATATATATATATATATATTTATAATATTATATATATATATATATTATATAATATATATATATATATATATATATAACTACATTTTTTTATTAAAGGTAATAAAAATTACATTCTGTAAAGACACCAAGTGTGTATGCAAAGTAATCTCCAAAGTGTTTGATGAAAAGATATATCATCAAAGAGTCTAAAAATATTATAATGAGGACCGAGAAATGAAAAAATAAAGTCACATATATAGGCTAGGATTAAGTCAAGAAATTGTAGTTGGAATATGTAAATATATGCTCGTAACAAAGAGCCAAAAATGAGCACAGAAATAATCTCATATATCATCAAACATGAATAAAAAGAAAAAGAAAAACAATGAAATTATGTAACAACTCTTGCATGTGATGTAACTGACACCGCCATTGGACCATGAACATATGAAGTAGAAACACCATCATGAACCTCATTAACTACCCAAGACCCCTGGTCCAGAACTAAAGCTGCCTTCAACAATCGATTTGCCTCCATATTCCGCTCCCCGAATATATGATGACATGAAAAGGAGTTAAATAATTTTTAAGATTGATAGCATGGTCCAATATTGGAGGCATGCAAATATTTCTGCAAGTTTGTACACTATTAAGCCAATTATTCACAAGAAAAGAGTCACCAAACAAATAAATGTTAGAAATCCCCTATTCAATGGAAAAGGAGAGAAGATTGCAACAAGATAATAATTTTGTAAAGTTGTTCAATCCTAGTCAAAATCCCATAGAGACATGAAAGTAATGAGAGGTTGATATGTGTAAAATGAAACCACCACCACTCCAATCTCCTAGATCATTAGATGCCCCATCGAAAAAATCCCATGGGAGAATCCGATCATGATTTTATGCTTTTATTACTCTGACTCTGCGCACATCCTTTTCATGGGGAAAATGAATAAGAATGACCATTGCTTCAGCAACAATAGACTTGGGAGAGGAGGTTGCATCTTTAAATATTTATTTATTTCGAGCAATCCATATTCATTAGTAAATAATCAGAGGCAAAGCATTATATGTACAAGAAGAAGGGAGATGTAGCCAATGCTTCCAAGCATCTTCTACATATATACCATTCCATAAGCCGATCGAAGCCTCGACATACCAACAATGAGACCATAATTGTTGACTAAATGGATAGAGGAAAAGACGAGTGACATACTCAACTTTGTAGAGGGATCACCATCTTGGACCATGAAGGACACGTTTGTAGAGGAAGTCCCAAGTCAAAACTTGTAGAAATTCCTTTGTAGATTCAAACTGCTTATGTAATTTGCTAAAACAAGACTTGAATCTACTCTACTCATCAGTAGAAACAATTAATCAATTGAGAAATCACAAAAAATGAGACAAGATTAAATCACTTATGCTCAAAGATTTATTTAAGGGGAAAGCTTGCTGCTCAAAACTCCTTCCTATCTATATATTGTATTAGACCAGAAAAATAAAGAAGAAAATACAATGCTTTTTAAACCTGAACAATCTATGCACAAGTACAATTTATCTCACTGCCTCACAAAGTGACTCTATCCAATACTTAGCCAATTCTGGTGTCTGCAAAGCTCCTATTTCCTTTCTATGTTTCTCAGGGAATTAGCCCCCTATTAATTAGGGAAATCCCCATCCTGAATAGCGCAATCCCTATAGGCCCTTCTTTGACTGCATGCACCACATGTACAACTCGGAAAATTATACAACTTATACTACACTGCACTTGAACTCCAATAATAACTGGGTAACTCAAATTTCATACATGCATGAGTTAATTATGGCTGATTTATCAGTTAAATGTTTGAACATATGAGGCTGCACCCCACTGGTAGACCTCCTATTAGTTCCTCCAATAGTTGGAACTAGTTTAATTGACATTAACTTAGTTTAACTGAATTAAACTATTACAACTCAAATTAAACTCAACCTAGGCTCCTAAAATTTAGGAACCACTTTACATGAATCAAGTTAGGCCCTCAAATCAAGTTAACTAAATCAACTAAGTGAACTTAGCTTAGTTAACTCATTGTTGTTGTCTTGTGATGTGGAATTATAATTTTCTCTTAATTTAATTCAAGGGAAAATTAAATCAAGATTTCTTGTTTGCATTTTCAACACTCCCTCTCAACAAGAAAGGGATTATCTACTACCTTGATCTTGCCTCTATGGAACTCAAATTTTCATATTGACAATTCCTTTGTCAAAATATTTGCATCTTGTTCCTCTGTATGAATTTACTCTAACAACATGATTCTCCTCTGCGCACAATCTCGTAAATGGTGATACTGGATGTCGATATGCTTGGATCGATCATGAAAAAATTGATTCTCATAGAGTTTGATACAACTCTAGGTGTCAAAGTAAATCACTTTAGGATGCATCATCTAACCAAATAACCCAACAAGAATCTTCCTCATCTAGATAGCTTCACAAGTTGCTTGACTAGCCATGTAATTTGCTTCTGCTGAACTGAGTGCAATTGATCTCTGCTTCCTGCTGTATGACGAAACTGCTGCTGACCTAATACTGAAGATGCCTCCTGAAGTGCTCTTCTTGTCTGATGGACTACCCACCCAATCTACATATGTGAAACCTTACAACTTCACTCCCTCTATCCGCCTGTACCAAAGACCAAACTGAGTGGTGCCTTTGAGGTATCTCAACACATGTTTGGGTGTGTTTCAATACAGTTTGGTTGGCGTAACCATTGCTTGACTAAGCTGGTTAACTTCATAAAAAATGTTTGGTCATGTTCACCAAATACATAAGTGAAGCCACAAGCTTCCTGTAAATAGTAGCCTCCATTACTTCACCTGAAGTAGCATCTTCCTTCCTCAAATTCCCTGCTAGAGGAGTCTCCATGGTTTTTCTTCTCTCCTTGTGTAATTTCTTCAGTATCTCATTGGCATACCTTCCCTTAGATAAAAAAAATTCCCCGTCTCCTTTCCATACTTACATACCGAGGAAATAATGCATGACCCCGAGGTCCATCTCAAATTCTCTTGCAAGATCCTCTTTGCAAGGTTTGACCAACTTCTCATCACTTGTTATAATTAAATAATTGATGTATAATACTATAATCAATAATCTACCTTAACCACAATATGGTAAAGGTTTGCATCTGCTTCACTTTTGGCGAAGCCCAACCTAGTGAAATAGTTGTTGATGCTGGTGTACCAAGCACAGGGTGCTTATTTCAATACATACAACAGTCGCTTGAGTCTGCACACATGCGAATCTCTATCAAAGGTCTCAAATCCTTCTGGCTACTCAATGTACACCTCTTCCTAAATTACTCCATTGAGCAATGCTATCTTCACATCCATGTGATGTATCTTCCATCCCATCTGTGCTCCAAGTGCTTGAATTGATCTGATAGAAGAGTACCTTGCTATTGGAGCAAAGGTCTCCTCGTAATCAATTCCCTCCACCTAAGAGAACCCCTTTGCCAAAAATCTAGCCTTGTGTTTCTCAATGCTTCCATCTGCTACTTGATTCACCTTGTAGATCCACCTGGAACCTACCACTGACTTATTCTCTGGTCTTGGGACAACTTCCCAAACACTATTTTTGACTATGGAATCATATTTCTCTATCATGGCATCAACCCACACTAGATTCTACACTACTTCCTCGAATGAGGATGGTTTTGTCTAAACTATCTCACTCATTAGATCCATGTATCCAATGTACCAATATAGTGACCTCCTCTTCCTGCGCTGTGATGTGGGTGCTCCCACATTCCCTCTAGTATCATGCAATAATTTGTCAACTTCCCTAGTGTGCTTCCTTCCATCTCTGGATGTCGCTGCATGAGTGGGTGCTTCCACTCTCTTCTCCTCTACTTGTGGCTACTCCACATCATCCTGAGGTTCTTCTGTTGGAGCCAAAAGCTCCTCATCTGCATGTAAATGAAGTTCCTTCTCAAGGGAAAATCTCATGGCCTTCCCTTCATCGAAATTCACATCCCTACGAACAACTGTCATCTTGTGAGATGGAAGGTACACCCAATAGTTGTGAGGTGTATGAGTGTACCCTACAAATATTCCCAAGTCAGCTGTAAACTCTAGATCTTTTCTTGCATCCTTGGTAACATGACAATAAATTGATGAACCAAATATCTTGAAGTGTGACACATCCAGTTTCTTCCCTAAAAAAGCTTCTTCTAGTGTACTCATCCTGAGAATCTGATGAGGACTCCTGTTCTTCACATATACAACTGTGTTGCATGCTTTAGCCCACAAGTGCAACGGTAGGCCTTGATCATGCAACATCACTTGTGCAAATCCCACAACACTTATGTTCTTCCTCTCAGCCACCCCATTCTGCTATGGGTTATGGGGTGCTATTAACTATCGTCAAATGCATTCTGATGCAAAAAATTTGTTGAACTCATTCGACACATATTCACCACCATTATCTTTCATGAGACCCTTCACTTTCCTGTCAGTTTCTTTCTCAACAAGTGCTTTAAATTTGAAAAAATTGGAGAACGTATCGTATTTCTTCTGCATGAAGAAAATATAGCACTTACATGAGAAATCATCTACAAATATCACATAATACCTGTGCTTGGCTGTGGGGGCTGTCGATAAAGGTCCACACACATCTGAGAGAACTATTTCAAGGACTACTTGTGCTCTACTATCCTTATCATGAAAGGTGGATTTGGTGTACTTCCCCAATTTACACCTTTTGCATGTATCTCATTGCTCTAGTGCACCCTTGGGAAGTCTTGTAGAAATCTACTGCATGATATTCAAAGCTCCATGGTGCAAATGGCCAAATATCCTATGCAACAATTCGCCGATGTCTCGACTTTACACGTTCTTTGCTTTCATGCTCAAGGCAACACAATCTTCTACATCCAATTTTTAGAGGTTCTTCACCTGAACCTCTATTCCATTCACTTGTCCCATGGTGATATGTCTAAGGAAATATTTTCCTTTGCTAAATATCACATTGTAGCCATGGTCTTCCAACATAGGAACTAGAACTAAATTCTTCTTCAGACCTGGAACATACATGACATCTTTTAATGTGAGAGGAGAACTAGACTCCCTCTGAAAAGTAACTGTATGAATATTGGTTACGTTATACCTTCCATCATATCCCATCTCGATGTGCATCTGGTGGTCCTTCTCGTCCAAGTCACTGAAAAATTATTTTTTTCCCATCATATGGAATGAATCTCTACTATCTAGATACCACACACAACCCATCATTGATGTCACCATGCATGCAATGAGTGTGAAATCCAACTCAAATTGTGAAGCTAGAGCTTCACTTGCTGCTCCTCCTGAGGGCTTCTTATGCGGACACTTTATGACATAATGTCCTAGCTCATGAAAATCAAAACATTTAATCTTTGATAAGTCTTTCTTCTTACCCATCTGAATAGGATCTCCTTTGGATTTTGATTTATTCCCTTTCCCTTTCTTTTCCTTTCCAGCCAAGGCACATTTCTCCTCATCATCATACTTGGATGAGGTTCCACCTATGGTGTTCTACCTTATCTCTTCTTGCACCAAGTTAGATCAGAATTGCTCCCAATTTGGTAGATTCTCCTTCCCATTTACCGAATCCTGGTATTTGTTCTAGCTCTTGGGAAGGCCTAGAAGTGCTAGGCTTACCATATCATCTTCAACAACTATAATACCCACACTCCCAAGTTCATCCTGACATTGGGTGAACTTGCTAAGGTACTGTGGTATTGTGTCGCCCTTCTCCATTTTGATATTCCAAAGATTTTCCTTCAGTTCCGGCTTCTTGTGATCGTTGTTGTTGTGAAACAAGTCTATCAAGGCTTGCCACATTGCATATAGGGTGTCCTTCTTTTGGATATTCGAAACAATATGGTCTCAAACTCCTTCTAGTATGATGCTCCTCTCCTTTGCCACACATTTATTCCACCCTACAAAATCTTGAGCATCGATTGTTGGAGGCTTAGGAATATCATTGTTTATGAATTCCTTTAGCCCATTATCTTCCAACACTACCTCCATCCTATCCTTCCAAGAAATATAGTTTGAGCTACCCTTAAGGGCATACTCGAGTCTTAATCCATAGAACGACATCCCGCTGGATCTCAAGAATGATCTTGCAAATTTGATTTACCTGCAATGAAAAACTTGAATTATTCTCTTCTATTGTGATTCTTGCTCTGATATCATGCAGAAATTCCTTGTAGATTCAAATTGCTTAATTAATTTTTGAAAACAAAAGACTTGAATCTACTCTACTTATCAACGAAAGCAATTAATCGACTAAGAAATCACAAAACATGAGACACAATTCAATCACACATGCTCAAATATTTATCTAAGGGGAAAGCGTATTGCTCAAAATCCCTTCCTATCTATATATTGCATTAGATGAAAAAACATAGAGAAGAAAATACAATGCTTGTTCAACCTGAACAATCTCTACACAATTACAATCTATCTCATCACCTCACAAGCTGACTCTAGCCAATACTTAACCAATTCTGCTGCCTGCCAAGCTCCTATTTCCTTATGATGGTCCTCAAGGAATTAAGCCCCTATAGGGAAATCCCCACCCTGAATTGTGCAATCCATATAGGCCCTTCTTTGATTTATTAGTTAACTAGTTGAACACATGAAATTGCACCCCACTGTTAGACCTCCTAGTAGTTCCTCCAACAATTAGAACTAGTTTAACTGACATTAACTTAGTTTCATTGAATTGAACTATTACAACTCAAATTAAACTCAACTTAGACTCCTAAAATTTAGGAACCACTCTACATGACTCAATTTATGCCCTCAACTCGAATTAATTGAGCCAACTAAGTGAACTTAACTTAGTTAACTCATTCTTGTTGTCTTGTGATGTGGAATTACAATTTTCTCCTAATTTAATTCAAGGGAAAATTAACTAAAGATTTTCTTGTTTCCATTTTCAACAAAAATTTCCCATACATGATGCATCAAATAAAAATCTTTTCTTTTGGTGGGCAAACTTATTTCTATACATAATTCCACCACCGTAATAATAATATAACATAATGTTGACCTAGTTAAAAAATAAAAGTAAAAAACAATAATAAAATAATAAATTGATTTAATTCAATTTATATTGTAATTTTGTTTTTATTAATTAAAATACAAACAAATTTTGATAAAAATCATAATTTGCATATCAATTAAAATAAAATTTAACAAAATAAACATATAATTATAAATAAAATATAATGATTTCATATTGTAATGTATTTTCAAAACATATAAAAGCTTAATAAATTTATCTAAAAAACATTACCAATTATAAATACAAAAATATAATGGTTCATAATTTAGTAACTATGTATTTTCAGAACATATAATAATAAACATATAACTTAATTAAATTTAACTAATAAAGATCATTAGAAATAAAAATATTCTATATAAAAATTTGAAATGTACATAAATATAAATAGTAGCTATATATTAACATCCATTTACCATATAAATTAAAATAATGATTCATACAAGTTCATATTTAAAGTTTAATAATGAACCTATTTAAAATGCTTATACGATATAGTAATATCTCTCTCTCTCTCTCTCTCTCTCTCTCTATATATATATATATATATATTAAAACTTGTCAAAAGAATGCTCACAGGTGATGCACACACATACATGTAACTACATGTATAAGAGTTATAATAAAATTAAAAATAAGAATAATTTTATATATAGAGATGTGAAATTTATATAAATATAAATAATATTATTTAAGAACCAACATAGATCAATCTTAAATTGCAGATCTATTAGTGCCGAGGAATCAAACCTATCGAGGTGTAAATATTTACTCAAATTTTGCCACTCCTAAAATAGATTTGCATCTGAGAGGTTTGATCTTCTCCACACCTATTAGATCCAATTTAAGATAAATTATACTAGTTATTATTATTATTATAATTTAGTAGTGTTCTTTATAATTCATTAGAAATTAATATTATAATACATATTTTTCTAAAAAAAATATTGTAGATAGTATTGTACATTCATATTTTCTAGACAATTTCTTGCATTGTTTCATTGATATAATTCATATTTTCTTACAAAATATTGTAGTTGGCTTTCTGCATAATATAATATGTACTTTATAAAAAAAATTAACAAATAGTTTTAATCTTTGATAATTTTTTGAAAATATATGACTAGCAATTGCCCCTAAAGGTGCAAAGATACACAAAAGGAATATAATATTTGGGAAGATCATCTTCAAAAACTAAATCACTAAATATACAAACTCTTATATCTAATAGAATAAATATTAGATAAAGATTATTTGAAAAAAATAGAGAAAACTCTATTACGAAGAGCAACCTTCTACTTTAGTGGTTGCTTACTTACTGATGGAAATTTGTTGTTGCATATTTTGGCTATGATGTCAGATCATCGATGGAAAATTATGCAGGTGAATAGCTAAATGAACATATAATTTATACAATTCCTTAATTTAATTCTTTGAGTATTAAGGAAAT